>JAREIK010014899.1:5000-44449 GCA_029783825.1 Sapria himalayana | reverse complement strand
TAGATAACTATATGTATAAATATATGCAATTATATGAAAAAAATATACCTACATTATAAATATAAGTATAACAATGTGTGTAATTATGTTTATAACCATATGTAATTATATTTATAATTACATGTTAATAATATAAAAACATTATGGTTACTACATGTGTATAACTATAAATAAATATTTGTATTACTATGTAACACTCATTATAATTAAATATAACTATATTTGTAACTATTTATACATATGTATAAACATATATCTATATCTATAATTTGTTTATAACTTTGCATACATTTATGTAAAACTACTTATAACTACTTGTATGATATATTATATATATATAACTATATTTTTAAGTATATAAAACTCTATTTTTAACTATATATACTATAGTTTTAAGAACATATAACTATAAATAATTGTCTTTGACTACATGTATAACAATAAAATAGTATACATAACTATATTTTAAAATATAATCAACAAAATATATTATATACATTTTTATATATTAGAATATAAAAATGTATTTTACCATATCTATACCTTTAGATAACTATATGTATACATATATATAATTATATGAAAAAGATATATACCTACATGTATAAATATAAGTATAACTATATGAGTAACTATTTTCATAATCACATGTAACTATATTTATAATTAATGTGTAACAACATACAACATTATATTTGACTAAATGTGTATAACTATATAAATATTTGTAATAGTATGTAACACTCTATATAATTAATATAACTATATTTGTAACTATGTATACATATATGTATACATATATGAACATCTATATTTTCGTTTATAACTTTGTATATATTTATGTATAACTACTTATAACACTTGTATCAATATATCTATATATAACTATATGTTTTAATTATATATAACTCTATTTTAACTATATATTCTATAGGTATAAGAACATATAACTATAAATAATTGACTTTGACTTATGTATAACCACATGTAATTATATTTATAATTACATGTATAACAACATGCAACATTATTTTTAACAACATCTGTATAACTATATTAAATATTTGTATTACTATGTAACCTCAATATAATTAAATATAACCTATATTTGTAACTAAGTAGGCATATATATAAACATATATTTATATCTATTTATTTGTTTATAACCTTGCATACATTTATGTATAACAATGTAGAACTACTTTTATGAATATATCTATATATAACTATATGTTTACCAATATAAAACACTATTTTTAACTATTATACTATAGGTATAAGAATATATAATTATAAATAATTGTCTTTGACTACATGTAAAACTAAAACATTATACATAAATATATTTAAAAATTAAATTAACAACATATATTTAATATACATTTTTTTATATTAGTATATAAAATGTATTTTTCCATATCTATACCTATAGATACTATATGTATAACATATATAAAATTATATTAAATATATATATACCCACATGTTAAATATAAGTATAACTATATGTGTAACTATATGTATAATCACATGTAACTATATTTATAATTACTTGTATAACAACATACAACATTATGTTTAACTACTTGTGTATAAACTATAATATAAATATTTGTAATACTATGTAACACTCTATATAATTAAATATAAATATTTGTAACTATGTATACATATGCAAATCTATATATTTGTTTATAACTTTGTATATATTTAGGTATAACACATATAACTACTTGTATGCATATATCCATATATAACTATATGTTTAACTATATATAACTTTATTTTTAACACTATACACTTTAGGTATAAAAACATATAAAAATGAAAAAATTTCTTTGACTACATGTATAACTACAAAAATATTATACATAATTATATTTAAAAATATAATTAACACATTTATTTAATATACATTTTTATATATTAGTATATAAAAATGTATTTTACCATATCTATACCTCCAGATAACTATATGTATACGTATATAAAATTATATTAAAAAAATATATATACTACATGTATAAATATAAGTATTACTATATGTGAAACTATATGTATAACCACATGTAATTATAATTATAATTACATGTATAACAACATACAACATTATGTTTTACTACATGTATAATTATATATAAATATTGGTATTACTATGTAACACTCAATATAATTAAATATAATTATATTGGTAACTATGTATACATATATATAGTATATCTATAAATTTGTTTATAACTTTGCATACATTTATGTATAACTACTTATAACTACTTGTATGAATATATCTATATATAACTATCTGTTTAACTATATTAACTTTATTTTTAACTATATATATTATAGTTATAAAAACATATAACTATAAATAATTGTCATTGACAACATTTAAAATTATAAAAACATTATACATAACTATATCTAAAATAAAATTAACAACATATATTTAATATACATTTTTTATATAATATATAAAATGTATTTTACCATATCTATACCTATATATAACTACATGTATACAAATATAAAAAATATAAAAAAATAAAAAAATATAAAAAAAAAAAATAAAAAAATATAAAAAAATATAAAAAAATATAAAAAAATATAAAAAAATATATATACCTCATGTATAAATATATGTATAACTATATTTGTAAATATATTTATAATTACATGTATAACAACATACAACATTATTTTAAATACATGTGTATAACTATATATAAATATTTGTATTACTATGTACCAGTCTATATAATTAAATATTACAATATTTGTAACTATGTATACATGTATATACACACACACACACACACACACACACACATATATATTAATATGTGAATCTATATATTTGTTTTAACATTGTATACATTTATGTATATCTACTTATAACTACTTGTATGAATATATACATATATAACTATATGTTTAACTATATATAACTCTATTTTAACTATATATACTATAGGTATAAGAACATATAACTATAAATAAATGTTATTGACTAGATGTATGACTATAAAAATATTATACATAACTATATTTAAATATATAATTACCAACATATATTTAATATACATATTTGTATATTAATATATAAAAATATATTTTACTCTATCTATAACTATACATAACTATATGTATAATTATATAAAATTATATGAAAAATATATACCTACATGTTAATAAGTATAACTATATGTGTAACTATATGTATACCCACATGTAACTATATTTAATATTGCATGTATAACAACATACAACATTATGTTTAACAATATGTGTATAACTATTTAAATATATTTTCATAAATATATAAAACATTATTTAATCAAAATATCACTAAATGAAGCATGATTTCTATCCTGAAACTTTTTAATAGCTTGTAGAGTTTGAACTTGCAGCCTCCGAGAAGGCTCACATCTATCTCAGAATGAGTGTATCGAGCTTTTGCTTTTTAACGTGTAATATATATAATTTTTATATACAAATTAATATATATATATATAATAATTATATATTTATATATTTATATTTATATATTTATGGTGTGTAGTTATATATCTATATATATATATATATTAATTATTGAACACATGTGGAATAATGTTAAAAAATATCGATTAATATCCAAGCTAATTTAAATTCATTGAAAAAAAAACTAATCCATGAATATTATCAACATATCAAGCATCATTAAACTTCATTGAATTTTAATATAAACCATTTATTCATATTAAAAAATTTGTTACATTTTAAAGAAAATTTGTAATAAATAAAATTAAATATAAATCATCAATATATATGGAATACATTTCTATATCTTCCGAATGCATCAAAACACTTTGTTTTTTTATTCTAATTCAATTTTGAGTATTATCAAACATTATTACTAATAAATGAAAGTTGTTAAAATATTATGATATGCTTTTTTAATATATTATAAAGCATTGGAATACAACATCAATATTATTTTATCATATGCTTTACAATAATATTATTGTAAAGCATTGGATTCCATTCAATTAATTTATTATTTATTTTATATTTTAATATTCAAAGATTGAGTTGAATCATAGTAAAAATTGTGCCTTTTGAAGCTAAGCGATCAAAATCATCGGTGCAAGCACAAGGAGAGGAGAAAAAATTTTGTAGAAAGCCGCACGGAAGAATGGTACTATGGGGAGTGGTGGGGAAGAGAAACCGCCTTATAGGCCTTTGGTCTGGGAGAGAGTTCTAATTGTAGGAAGGCAGGGTGGAAACTTTAATTGCACCAAGCCTGGCTCGTGGCCTGTCTTACAGGTTTTTCTCTAAGAGTTTTAGATATATTTTAAAATTTAAATAATATTCGTATTTCTTATTAATGTTGATAGTGATGTTTTGTTTCTTTTTGTGATATATAAATGGGATAATACTTTACCTGCTATTCTATATTTATATCTATACCTACTATTCTATTGCCATAAGACATCCAAATATACTATAGTGTATTGTCTATATAATATAGTATATATGTACATATATATTATATTAATTATCTTATTAATGAGCATGATGTTTGTGATATTGCTTGTATTTTGCTAGGTGTCATGTTCTCTACTTTATAAATTGATAAGTTGTTCTATTGATAGCTTTTTGGAGGAAAAATTATAATGTCTTACACATTGAGCATGCCTGGCACACACAGGTACACTTCGAGAGTGATATAGAGGTTATTCATCCTGGGAGTCCCCTAATAAAAATAACATGTTATATAAGATCATTGTTTGTATGAGGTTATTCATCAAGGAAAGAGCTATTTGTCTATATGTGTATGTATTTATTTTGGTGTATCAGTCTATCTGTCAATCTGTGAATTTGTCTATCTATCTATCTTTATATATGTATATTTCTTAATCTATCTATCTATCTATAAATTTATTAATCTTTCTATCTATCTAAATATCTATCTGTCTATCTATCTCTTTCTCTTTCTATTTGTCAATCTATATTATCTATCTATCTATCTATCATCTGTCTACTAGTCAATGTGACTATCTGTCTCTCTAAGAATTTTTTTATCTATCTACCTATCTATATTTCTATCAATATATCTATCTACCCGTCTATCTCACTATCTATCACATTGTCTATATATCTATTTGTCTATCTATATATTTGTCTATTATCTATCTGTCTATATTGGTTTCTGTCTATCTAGCTATTTGTCTATATGTGTATCTGTGTATCTTTTTTTCTATATATTAGTCTATCTATCTAGCTATATAATTGTTGATCTAACTATCTACCTATATGTATATTTCTCAATCTTTCTATTTGTCTATCCATCTTATATATATGTTTGTCTATCTATCTGTCTAACTATTTATCTATCTATATGTCTATATATTTATCTATCTTTCTGTCTATTTGTCTATTAATATATCTATCCATCTATCTATTTGTCTATCTATCTATATCTTTTATGTATATATGTATCTATGTATCTGTCTATTTCTCTTTATTCATTTTTATATGGCTATCAAACTTTAAATTTATCCATCTAACTAACTATCTAACTATTTATATGTTTATCTATCTATATGTCTATCTATCTATCTTTATATCTATTTATCTGTCTATCTGTCTCTTTGTCTAACTGTATCTATCTATCTCTTTATATGTCTATTTACTCACTATCGATCTATTTAACTATGTATTTATGTATCTATCTATCTATCTAATTATATTTTTTTGTATCTATTTATCTGTCTAGTTATCTATATGTCATTCTATCAATCTGCGTATCAATATATCTATATGTCAATCTATCAATTTGTGTATCTTTCTTTCTTTGTATCTCTCTATTTGTCTATCTATTAACTATTTATCTCTCAATATCTCTATATATTTATCTGTCAATCTCTCAATCAATCATTCTATCAATCAATCTATCTATAACTACTTGTCTCTCTAATTATTTATCTTTTTATCAATCTAAATATCTATATATTTATTTGTATATTGTTTCTCTGTCTATTTGTCTTTATATCTATATCTTTATATGTGTATATTTATCTCTATCTATTTGTCTATCTATCTATTCATCTATCAATGTGTCAATCAATCTATCTTCTATGTTCTATTTGTTTATTTCTATATCTGTCCAATATATCTATATGTTTCTATATCTATTTTTATCTATATGTTTATCGATCTATCTAGTTATATGGCTATTTGTCTATATGTTTATATATCCTATCATTCTATCCATCTATCGAACTATTTGTCTATCTATATATCTATCTATCTATAGATCTTTCTATCTATTTATTTGTCTATCTGTCTATCTAGTTAATGTCTTGTTTTCATTCTCCTTATCTATCTATCTAATTATCTATCAAACTATCACTCTATGTCTTCATCAATCTATCTATCTCTATATATCTAGATAACTATCTGTCTATCTCTTTGTCTATGTGTCTATCTTACTATCTTTCTATTTGTTATATGTCTATTTGAATATCTTTCTATCAATCTATCTATTTATTTTTCTATCTATCTATCTATCTATCTATCTATCTATTTATCTATCTGTCTATTTGTCTATTTGTATTTTTTCTATCTATCTATCTACATGTCTATCTAGCTATCTATTTATATATCTCTCTATCTATATATGTATCTGTATATCTATAAATAATCTATATATCAGTTAATCTTTTTATTTATATTTCTATGTATATATCTATTTGACTTATCTATCTATCTATCTCTGTATTTCTATTTCTATATTTCGATCTATCTATCTATCTATATGCCTATTTGTCTATATATTGATCTTACTATAAATCTATCTATGTATATGTCTATCTATCTATCTATCTATATGTCTATCTGTCTATTTATGTCTCTATCCATCTACAAATTATCTATTTATTTATCTACCTTATATCTTTTTATCTATCTTTATGTCTATTTATCTATCTATCCATCTCTCAATCTATCTATAGATTGATAGACATGTAGCCTATTAGTCAATCTGTCTATATTTATATCTATCAATCTATAAATTTGTATATTTGTCTAAATATTTATATGTCTATCTGACTATATCTATCTATTTTTCATTTTGTCTATCTATCTGATCTATCTATTTATGTATCTATGTCTCTATCTATCTAACATTTTATAAATTTATCATTCTATCTATGAAACTTTTTTTTATCTATCTATATATCAATTTATCTCTCTATCTATCTTTCTTTCAAGTAGTAAATCAATCACTTGATATAACAATCTATCTATCTCTTTATTGTTCGTCAACCTATTTATCTATCAATCTGACTATTTGTCGATCTGTATATTTATCTTTTTGTCTATCTATTTTTTATCGATTTGTATATCTCTCTTTCTATCAATTCATCCATCTATCTTGCCTATCTGTTTGTCTATCTATCTATCTATCTAACTCTATCTATTTTCTCTATATATTTCTAACTATCTTTCTATCAGTCTAACTATCTATTTATATATCTATCAATCTATCAATTATCATTTTATTTGTTTGAAAATCTATCTATATGTTAATCTAACTATTTGTCTATCTATATGTCTGTCTATCTATATATCTGTCTATCTATATATCTGTCTATTTGTGTATTTTCTTATGTATTTATTTGTCTATCTATCTATCTAACTATCTATCTATCTATTTTCCTATTTGTCTATTTGGTTATATGTTTGTCTATTTATCTTTTTTTGTCTCTTTGTCAATCTATTAATCTATCTATTTATATATTTGTCTATCTAAATGTCTATATATCTACATGTCGATTTCTTTATATTTCTATTTATCTTTAGTTTATCTTTCTATGTATCTATCTATCTATATATATATATATATATATATATATATATATATTATATATATATTTTTGTCTATCTCTCTATTTAATGATCTATTTGTCTATATATCTATATATGAGTTTATCTATCTATTTGTCTATCTGTCTATCATATATCTATCTTTCTAACTATAATCTTTATATATATATATATATAATTCTATCTATCTACTTATCTATTGATCTACATTATTTCTTTTTATCTATCTATCTAACTACCAACCTAGCTACATAGCAACCTACCTACTAACCTATCTATCTATCTATCTATAAATCAAGCAATTAATCAATCTTACTATTACTCTGTTTATCTATGTATTTATTAATTTATCTTTTGTTTGTTTGTATGTCAATCTAACTATCAATCTATCTATTTGTCTATCTAAATGTCTATCAATTTATCTTTATGACTATTTGTCTCTCTCTATTTGTCTAATTATCTATCTATCTATATGTCTTTTTTATATTTTTATATCTGCTTATCTATCTACTTGTTTATCTATCTTTCTATATATCTATATGTATATTTTTCTGACTATTTGTATATCTCAATCTATCTAATATATATATATATATATATATCTATCTATCTATCTCTCTTTATGTTTATCTATTTATCTATTAATTTACCATTTGTTTGTTTGTCTATCAGTCTATTTATTGATCTATCTATTTGTATATCTATATTTATTTTTAATTATCTACATGACTATTTGTGTTTTTGTATATTTATTTATTTGTATCTATCTATTTGTTTTTTTTCTATTTTTATTTGTTTACCTGTCTATCTTTCAATATATCTATCAAAATCACTTTTTATATATCTATTTGTATAACCATCTATCTATCCATCTAGCTATCAATATGTATAACCGTCTATCTATCTATCTACCTATCTATATTTTTTGTGCCTATCTATCTAACTATCAATCTTTATATTGATCTATCTATCTATCTATCCATCTATCTATCTATATTTCTATATTTCTATTATGTATATGTTTATATATAAATCTACTTTAATATATATATATCTATCTCTCTATATGTCTATTATCTATCTAATTGTTTATCTATCTATATTCTTGTGTTTTTTTCTATCAATATATCAATCAATATATATGTCAACTTGTTTATATGTCTATCTATTAATCTTTATGTCCATCTATCTGATCTATTTGTTTTACTATTTGTTTGTCGATGTTTTAATTTGTCTATTTGCATATTAATATGTATGTCTATCTATCTATCTATCTGCCGAAATATCTTTCAATTTGTCCATCTGTATATGTGTCTACCTATCTATATATCAATTTGTCTACTAGTCAATCCTTTAATCAATCAATCTATAAATCTATATCTGTTTGCCTATTTATCTGTCTATCAATCACTTTGTCTATCTTTTCTATTAGTCTACCTATCAATCTGCTTATCTATCTATCTATCAAATATTCTAAATGTTATATGTTTTTATGTCTATTTGTATATCAATCTATTTTTATATCTGTTTATCTATCCATCTATCTATCTATTTATCTGCCCATCTTTAAATCTCAATATATGCCTATCTATCAATCTTTCTCTTTGTCTAAATGTTTATATATCTTTCTATCAAATGGTCTATCTATCAATTTGATTATGTCTCTATGTTAATCTATCTCATTATCTATATGTCTATCTATCTATGTATCTATTTATCTACAAACTCTGTATCAATCTATATATCTATGTATCTATCTATCTATCTATTTATCATTCTAATTATTTGATTGTCTGTGTCTATCTATCGATTTGTCTATTTGTCTAACTATATGTATGTCTATTTATCTATCTATTTATCTATATGTCTATCTATGCATTTGTTTATATTTCTATCTATCTATCTTGTCTATGTGTCTATATCTATCTATATATTTGTATATTTATTTATATGTCTATCTATCTATTTGTTTATCTATCTTTCATTTTTTCTATATATATATTTCAATCAATCAATCAATCAAACTATATATATATATATGTTTATTTGTCTATCTATGTATCTTTCTAAGAGTCTATTTATCTATCTATCTATTTATTTATCTATATATCTATCTATCTATATGTCGATATATCTATTGTATATTTATATGTCTATATTTTTGTCTATTAGTTTATTTTTATCTATCTATATATCTATTTATATATTTTTATATCTATTTATTTGTATATTTGTCTATCTATCTATTTGTTTATCTTTCTTTCAGTCTATTTTTCTATCTATATATCAATCCATTTGTCTATCTATCTGTCTATCTATCTATTTGTTTATCGATCATTCTAACTATCAATCTATCAATCTACCAACCTATCTATCTATCTATCTATCTATCTCTTTGTTTGTTTGTTTGTTTGTCTATCAATCGATCTATCTATTTGTCAATTTCTATGTGTCTCTATTTTTTTATCAATCTGTTTATCTATTTGAGCATTTATTTATCTATCTATATGTCTATCTATCTTTGTCTATTTGTCTATATATCTATCTATATACTATCTATCTAATTGTATTTATCTACTTATCTCTCTCTTTATATTTTTATTTGTCTACTATATGTCTATCTATCTATATATCTATCTATCTATTTATCTATCTTTCTATCTTTTAGTTTATCTATCTATCTATTTATCTATCTTTCTATCTTTCAGTTTATCTATCTATCTATTTATGTGCCTATCTAGCTATGTCTATCAATATCTATCTATAATTATAACTATCAATCTTTATATATATATATATATATATATATATATATATATATCATCTATATTTTTTGTTTCTATCAATATATCTACCAACCTTTATTCCTACCTACCAACCATTATATCTATGTATGAATATATTAATCGATTAATAAATCTATCAATTTATCTATTTATCTATCTATTTACATATTTTTTGTTTGTGTCAGTCTATCTATCAATCTATCTATTTGTGTAATCTAATTGTCTGTCTATTTATCTAGATGTCTATTTGTTTATTTGTCTATCTATCTATTTATCTATTTATCCATTTATCTTTTATTATATTTATATATCTGTCTACCTATCTATCTATCTTCTATATATCTATCTATCTATTTTTTTATCTATCTATATATCAATCTCTTTATCTATCTATCTAACATTTTATCCATCTATCTATTTATATATTTATCTATATATGTGCCAAACTATCTAACTATCTATTTGTTAAATTCACTATCTATGTATCTGGATATCTATGTATTTGTCAATCAATCAATCAATCTGTTTGTCTATATGTCTTTATGTGTATATGTCTATCTATCTAACTTTCAATCTTTCTATTTGTCTATCTGTCTATCTGTCTATATGTCTATCTACCTATATATCAATTAGTCTATCTCTCAATCTATTTATCTATCTATCTGTCTATCGATCTATCGACCATTCTTTATTGCTATCGTTCAATCTATGTATGTATGTATCTATCTCTTTATTTGACTTTATATCTATCTTTGTGTTGGGTTTTCTATTTGTCTATCTATATGTGTGTCTATCAATCAATCTATTTATTTATCTATCAATGTATTTGTTTATCTATCTATTTGTCTATCATTCTATTTATTTTCCTATCTATCTATCTATCTATTTATCCATCTGTCTTTTTGTCATTTCTCTATCTATCTATCTATCTATTTATCGATTTATCTATATACCTATCTATCTATATATCTCTCTATCTATCTATCCATATATCTATCTATATGTCCATCAATCCATCTATAATCTATTTGTCTGTATGACTGTATGTCTGTCTATTTATCTATTTGTCTATATATATATATATACATTTATCTATTTATCTAACTATCTATTTATATGTCTATCTCTATCCATCTATCTGTCTATTTGTCAATTTGTCTATCTATCTATCAATCTATCAACCAATCTCTCTATTTGTCAAAATGTTTATTTAATTATCTATCTATCTATTTATCTGTCTATCTATCTATCTGTATGTCTATCTATCTATCTATATATATCTATCTATCTATCGGTCTATCTATCTATCTATCTTGCTAATAATCTATCTCTCTTTCTCTCTATCTATTTATCTTTCTATCTATTTATCAATCTATCTTTTTATATTTCTATCTATATCTTTGTTTGTATGTCTGTATGTCTATTTGTCAATCTATCTATTTTTCTATCTATATATCTATCTGTCTATCTATCAATTTGTCTATCTATCTATTTATTTATTTATCTATCTATCTTTATTTCTATTTATTTGTTTATCTATCTATCTATCCATCTGTCTATCTATTTATTTGCTAATATGTTTATATATCTATATGTCTATCTTTCTATCTGTCTATCTATCTATTTATCTTTATATCTATCTATCTATCTATATATCTAACTTTCTTTCTTTTTATATATCCATCTATGATATGTCTATCTGTCCTTTAATATCTGTATCTCTTTGTCAATCTACTTATCTCTACTTATTTATCTATCTTTCTATATGTGTATCTATATATTTATATATTAATCTACTGATCTTTGTATCTATCTATTTATCTATATATCTTACTAAAATAAAAGATAGAATCAAAAATGACCCATTCTTTTTATAATTCGATCGGTATGTTCAAATAGTGATCTAATTTGAAACAAAAAGAATATGTTTTTAAAATCATCCTCTCTAAATTTTTAGAAATAGATAAAGCAATGATGTTTTTTTAAATAGATATAATAAGTCCATCGATAAAACTTGAGATGGCTAACTAATCATGGATTCAATCACTAAATTTCTGATAGAAAATATAAAATCTTATTATCCATTTTTAAATGAGTGATGGATTATCAAAGAAATGCATCATCCATTTCTATTTAGAAATGTATTTAGAAATGAAATTTTCCATTTCTATAGTCTACAACAAGAACATGTTTTATTTGTATAGTTTATATATGTTGTATATAATATATAATTACATACCAAAACTATATAACCTCGAACCAAATAAGCACATCCACATATTACACACCAAATTACATTCACATAACATTCACTATAGAATAAAATATTCGATAACTAAAATAAATGTCCATAAATTTCAATACACAATTCATAACTAAATTAAAAAAATATTAACACAAACCTTAATTTCATATCAAAAACATTCACTGCAAAAAATTAATTACACAACATCAAAAAAATATGAGTCCTTAGCCTAATGATTATTATATCTAGAGATCTAGATGGATCCTCTTCAAATTGATGAAAAATAGATGATGCCTATCTAACTTACACATTATTTTCTCCATCTTCAAAATCATCTATTGTATTTTATCCTCACTTTTTCATTCTTTCCTCCTCTCTTTTAAATCTATCAGCCTCTCTTTTTCTCATTTCTTCAATTTCCTTTTGCATTTTTTTATTCTTTTTTTGCATCTCTTCATTCTTTTGTTGCATCTCCTCATTTTTCATTTGTAATGATCTTCAATTTCCTACATCTCCTCATTCAATCTCTCATTATACATATTATTGTAATTAAAAGATGATGATGATGAACTCCAAGCATGACCTAGATAAAATGTAGATGCATGGGAAGCAAGACTATACACTAAATATTTTTTCAGCTATATCCTGATAGCCTAAATGTCAATATGCTCAACAATAATCTAGTGCACTCAATAGAAGAATCTATCAATTATTAAGCAATTGCAATTATATTTTCCATAGCTTTCTACAATTGTTATAATACAACACAACTCATCAAAAATGTATTAAAATAATTATACTAGCAAAAGAAACTATGCTTTTGCTATTAAAAAATAATATGAAAACGAAGTTAGTCATTATATTTAATGAGTCCATAAATAATAAATCATCTGTTATGTAAAAAAATATACATGTCTTTGCATTTTATTTATAATTAATTCCAAATCGTAAATTTTTTAAATTTTTTTTCTTTATTTTTGCAATTTTCAAATGAAACTATAAGTACAAAATGAGAAACTTACATTTATATCATTTGAACACTTGTCCACAAATTATTCATCCTTCTTCTTGTGCATTCGCTTGAATACCTCAAACAGTGTTGGTGAAGGTCCCAACTCATCCTCCTGAAAATAAATATTAGTTACTATTAAGTACACATTCATTATCATACAGGTATTATCATTTAGATTCAAAAAATTTAAATAATAACAAAAAATAAAAATTAATTATACAAAATCTACTAAATGTTGGTGCGCATCCTTTGAAACTCGAATATATTTTGAAGGTCCTGATCCTGTACCTTCTTTCTCTGATCGATGATTATGTGAGGCCATCTGTGACGAGGCCTGAACTCCTCATTATTCTCGTATTCTCATTATTTTATTCAAACACTAAGGGGGACACTTTTAGGCTTTTAATCTTTACCATATTTTTTTCTCAATTTTCCAAGCTTGTCATTGTATCTCACACTTACCACATGTTTCCATGAATCCTTCACTAAGACCTCCAAAGTGTTATTTCATTTTTACATTTTCTACAAAAACGAAATAAAGTAATAATACATTGCAATGCATTTATTTTAAGACTAAATCATATTATACCAATTGAAAATCAAAAAATGTATGAAAAATGTATCTCAAATTCTTCCCAATACAATTCTTTCATACATTGGGGCAGTTTGCTCCATTTTATACCATCTGTAACTAGTTTCTCTTTAGTTATCTTCATGTTTGTATGAATAGCATAATGAATAAATCTATAAGTAATTTAACATCAGCTTGTACATATACATATAAACAAAATGTACAAATTATACTACTACTAAGTTAAAATTTATTTATTTATATTTTTTATCCAAAATATTGTAAAAAAAATTAGTTTAATTCAAAATGTTAATGTTCAATAAGTAGCAATATCATATATTGTTATTATTTAAAAATACCAAAATTCAAATATTTTAATATACTTATAATTTCATTCAAATATTAAATTATATTTAATTAAAATGAAAAAAATTGAAAAATGAAATGAATGCATGTAGTAAAATTAAGAAAGCTATGTATTGTTTATTGTTAATTATTGGCCGAATGAAGAGTTTTTCATTACATGGCATGCAAATTGTGGATTATGAATATCCTATTGATACCACTACTATAGTACTAATGCATGAGTCTCCTGAGATAGGTGGGATGACACTATCAGTAACTTTCGGTGTAAAATAAGATAAAGATGAAAAATCTATGATTGTAAATTCATGTATGCCATGATGAGGTGATTCCAAAGTTTCCTACATATGAGTATGACTTATGGCTATACAAGAGAAGATCCTTCACACTTTAATGTTAGTGAATTAAAGAGAAGAGTCCTAACTCGCTATCCCAATTAATTACAAAATGCAAATCTAATAAAAAACTCATTTTCATAAAAAAATAAAAAAAATAACTCATTTTCATAGAGATTGAGAAATCATGAGTGGAGTGGTGGTAGTGATCCAGTCTTCAAAGAGATTGACAGTCTCGAAGGTCTAGCTAGAAGATCATCTAAGTTACCCTATTTATAAGTAATAAAAAAAGAGGTCTCTCGAGCCTTTTTTCTTTCATAAAGGCATGCTTCTATCCTAAGTCAATTCCTCGAAGTAAATGTCGAGCATGTTCCATGGTCACAAAATCATAATGCTGATGAACTAGCAAGTTTAGAAGCTACCTTGGTCCAAACTAATCCTTGCAAATAAGAGTATAAGAATGTTAGTATTATAAAATTTACTGACCTACCCTCTTATTTCCTTCTTTTCAAACAAGTACGACATTCTTTCTTCATCCGACATTCCCATTATGAGGGCTAGATGGAATATGTTTGGTTGTGGAATAGCTCATTTGTTTCAGAAGGATACTTGGAAGATGAAGAGATGAACTTTGGAATTAAGTTACAAAAAAAATTCAGGAGAAGATTTTGGGTTGGAAAGTATCCGTACTATTCAGTCAGGCTAGCAAGGTCTTGTTTTTAATGAAATCCACTAGCATGCCTTTATTCCCTCCTTGGCTGGGGTCCCAAAAGGAATGGCTGTTAGGATTCAAGGAATTGAGACATGTTTGAGGGAGAGACAGAAGGAATCTCTTCACATGAGAGAAGCTCTCCGAAGCTTTGGTTTGGAGACTTGGGCTGGAGCTCAAGCTAGTTAGACAATGAGCTAATTTTATTAGTCTACTTGTTGGGCAAGCAGTCCTTCCTTAATCGTGATGAAAAATCAAAAAGAAAGGAGTGAGAAAGAAATAATTCTACCATCTCAACCATTAGCTTCTCCTACTTTAAACATCCAGCAATACAAAGATAGGTCCTTTCTGAATAAGCCATCCTTCCTGAGAAGAGATATGCGCTGAAACTCCAATATCCCTTTGGTTGTCTTTTTCGAGGAAGCAATGGTTGAGGATGATTTCCAAGAATCTGAAGTTGGAGCTAGGATAAAATCCCTAGTGGAAGTAGTCCCTGTGTTATAGTTGTTTCAAAAAAAGTTATTGGAAGGCTGGGTGTTATCCTATCCTATCTGGTCATTTTGGCACAAGAATCTATTAAGAGATATATTGATCTGGGGATTAACTTGTAGTGATATGATGTCACAAAATGAGGCTAATAATAGTTATATCCACCTACGTCCTTCCTCTTTGGAGCCAGGTGCAATGTTAAAAAATTATAGGGTGAGTTTTGTTTTTGGGAGTACGTAGTGGTTCCCTTATGTTGCTACCCCATCTAAAATGGTTTCTCTTATGAGCCTTTAAAGAAAAGAAGCAAAGGCGCTAATAGTGAGTCAATCTATGGAGTGTAAATGAATTGATGCTTCAGCAAGTGTATGTCCACTATTTTCATATACTTTTAGAGTAGGAAGGAATAATGCGGGGAGTTTTCACTTTTCACATAGAATAAATTGAGGATCAAACAGAATAGGCTAAGTAAGTAGGGATTTCACTAATGATAGCTTTTTCGGCTACCTAATGCTATCATAGTGAGAAGACCCAAGCTAACCTTTAAAGTAGATGCCACTAGAGAATACATGGCTTAAGTAGAAGTATCATCATCAACCAATGGATAGTCAACCAAAAATGAAGATTCATTTGAAAGGGGTGAAAGGCAATCCATTCAAAATCAGCTGAGTCAGGGATATGGAATAATATAGGGCATCCGAATATGTTGAATTATTCGCTAAATGCCAAATCAGTAAAGGAGCAAGAAGACGGATGCATTCCATAGTGTAGGTAGCAATTCCCAGTCCACTAATCCATGTTAGAAGTCTCAGTCAAGAGTGAAGATTCATTAAAAGAGAGTGTGCAACACCAATTGGTTTATGAGTTTAGGATGTGGTGCTCAGTTGAGCTTTGCTTTGCCTCACTTGAGGGAGGAAGGCTTTCATCCCATTAGGTGAAGAAGAAGAGTCAACCATTAGTGATGAGGAAGGTTATGTGCTAGATGAAGAAAAACTTTTTAAAACTATAATTGACGCTACTTCTTCAGCAGCAAATTTCTGTAAGTTGTTCCCTCTAGGTAGATGAAAAGGAAAAAGAAGCACCTAAGACTGCATCTCCTACTATAGAATCTCCATCTAAGAAGAGTTCCAAGGCAGAATCAGCTCATACAAGGGCAAAGTGAGCAACTTTGTAAGCTCTTGATTGAGGAAAGAAGAAAGTAAGATTAGAGCTTCTAATGTAGGGAAAGCTGATTCATGTAAATCTATATTCTGACTGCCCCACTAGTGCTAGTGAGATTTAGGTTGACCTTCCTACTATACAACTACTCTCATGGCAAGGGGCTAAAATATTGATCCGAGAAGTTACGAAGCATTACTCTAACTAAGGCCATGGCCCCTCTTCTTAAGGCTAAGTAGATTTATTGGAGGGAGTGGAATGAGGCTTAGCTTCTAAAGGACCAGCATCAATGCTTTGCTTCCTTTTCTAAGGCATTTGCACCCCTCCTTGTAGAAAGTCATTTAGTATTGTTGTTACTGAATACATGTAGATATCTTCCTCCACAGACTATTAGTTGACTTCTTCTACCTTCATCACATGTTGAGATCTTTGACAACTTGAATGATTAGCTTTGAAAGCTAAATCAAGTTGCATAAATATAAAAATATACAGAGACAATAAAAACATGTTATGAAAATGTCATAATAACAAAACATAATAATAAAGACATTAAAATTTAAAAAAACAATTAAAATATTGTAATTTAACATCCATTATAATGAGTACAAAATGAGAATTACAAAATAACAAGGAAGTAGATAAATTTCTAGTCATCATTAGAAATTTATAACAAATCCATCACTATCTACATATTCATTATCACCTATTCTACAATTATTTCCTCCTCATTATCTTCTACCACATGGTCATCATCAATATCCAAATAATTTCAACCTTCACCAAGTAATATTTAAAGCACGTCATTTACCACATGAACAATTAAATGAAGTTCCACATTATTTGTTAGGTAATTCTGCTTCCACATTTATGATTTCACAGATTCAGAAGAAGAAGAAAATAGAAAAACAACAAATCATATAAATCCACCACCAAAATCTAGCAAACCATGAGAAACAAAAACAAACCAAAGTAGAAACACGAAAATTAATATGGTTCACTAGTCATTTAGCATGACTAGCTACATCCACCAGAAAAATACTTATACATTTATTGATTATAACCAAAAACATCTTACAGATTTGTAAGAAGTAGCAGTCGTGAAGAAAAATCATGCAGATAGGAAAAAAACGGATGAACAGTTCTACAAGCATAAATTACAACCGCATAAAAACATTAATAAAAACAATTTATATCAATAACGGAGCAGGTCAGATCACTTGGATGGATCGGGTTCTACTCCAAAAATTTCTTCAGCCCTGGTAGTGGGACCCTCGTTATTATGGTATTGCTACATTCCCAACCTTTCAATATTTTATTTCGTGCACTTAACAAAATATTGAAACAAAAAACATTAGTTATACAAAATAGTTTATCAAAACAAAAATATATACATTATTCTCTTAAAATACTGATAGACATGATAGAGTGATAATAATATCTTTTCAACAACTTCAATAGTTGATCTAGGTTTTATTTTAACTATTTCTCACTAGTGACATTGATTTCTTCTTGTGGTTAGATAAATAGTGTAACATAGATGTTCGGCTTTACCATAAGAATAAATGACTTGTACTTATAATAATATTTTTTATGGTGAACTTCAAGAAAGTTATATTAATGATGAATTATAGTATCAATATTTTGAATATGATTAAACCATCATATTTAAACAAAATTTTCATTTTAATTGGTAAAGCTGGATACTTTACGTGTAGAATTTTAATTAGTCTACCATGAAACTCAATAGTCGATGCAATATTGTTAGAATCATAAATAGAAAGTTCTCTTTGCCTTTATTCCATAACATTAATTCTTAAAAAACAATATTGAATGTATTTTGAAATATTAAAATGTTATAATGTATACAATGACAAATAAATGAGAATATGAAATTTTTATAAATCTTACTCAATTAAGGTATAATTTCTTAGCAGTTCACCAAAATGTATGTTGCACAGCATGATACTCTAGATCATCCAAAAAATATCTTGATATTGCTCTAACATATGATTGACTTGCATGTATAAAATATAAAGTTTATCATCTTCTTATAATCCATCCCTACCATATACATTATTCGGTGATCATTTTTTTTGATGATACAATTTTGGCCGAAAGTAGTGCACACAATATACCTAAGCCTTTTCAACCAAGTAGGCATTGCATATTCAAACTTCGACTTTGGCTTTATTTCAATATTATTTATTAATCTTCTAAGATATCTAAAATAAATATAATTAGATAAAAAAATATTTATTGGATACATTAAAATTTTTAGATTAACAAAAGAAAAATATAACCTCTTTATGGATACATCGCCTTTATTACATATGGCCTACTTTCAAGGATTTATAAGGCAGGTGGACTCGGAGATATTCCATTGAGTTTACGAAGCTAGGAGGAAAATATGCTCAAATCTGCATAAAATAATGTTATGTCATTTTGTAATTGCTCCATTTCTTTCTTTCTTATGACATTACAAGTGAGATTTTAAAAAAAATATTTATTTTAGTCAATGCTTCCCAATAGTTTGTGGAAGTAATTCATGAAATATTATGGTATTAACCTCTACATAAAGACATAACATTTATGAATTTTCATTTCTAATAACTTATCCTTCTTCATATCAATATCTTCTCATGTTGATGCATATGTATCAGGAAACCTCAGCTCCAATAACCATTTGCACAAAGCTTCCTTTGCATCTTTTTCAAGACTATAACAAGCCTTAAAAGATTTATTTGTCAATTTGTAGATATGAAACTCTAGATAGAAACATAACTCTTTCAAATCCTCTCTTGATTTGCTATTATCATTTATTTTTTCCTTCCACCTTCATTCTAGTATTAAAAAATGTATCAAAAAAGTTATTCTCAATGTGCATCATACCTAATTGCGTCTAATATGATTGGTTTTCCAATAAGTATATCCCAAAAATAATTTTTTTCTTCCGAACAAAGTGGTAATTCTTAGAAATTTGTGCATTAGTGTAATCTACATCAACATCCATAATTTGAACCCATAACTTTCAATTACTTTTAATATATCATCAAAGGTGGTACACTTTTAACAACATTATTGCCTTTCCTAAATGCATCAATATTCATCCGAAATAGATATTCCACATGTAAAATTTATGGTGGTTATCAAAACAAAAAGTCTTTCCTCCTTTGCTCATATAAAATGCATCTAAGACCTCCATGAAATAAGGACAAGCTAATTTCTCTACAGTAATCAATTCTGACAACATTCAATATACATGAAGTCACTTATAGTCAACATAAGTGATAGTTGCATTTTGAAGTTTTTCTTTCTAGATATATTATATGTTTTGACACCATCCTCCCACAAATTTTTGAGCTCTACTATAAGGACTGCAATAAATATATATTTATCTTTTGTATTTCTTGGACTAGACATGAAAACACGCATAACATGTACTCATCTTTCATGCACATACATGGTCATAAATTATAAGGTGTAAATAATAATAGGCAATGAGGAGTATTATTTCCTTGTTTATCCAAATGGCTGAAATCCATTTATGTACAACCCTAATCTAATATTTCAACTTTCATCTACAAAAGATGGATGAAAATCATCAAATATTTCCAAGAAACAATTTGAGAATTACTGCATTATGTCATCTTCAATAATATGCTCTTCTGCCAACTTATATCATTAATAGTAGCTTCAGATACAAATATTTTTGCAAACAAGGAGCCAATCTAAATAAAATAGCTTCTTGTGAGGAATCTTTAATTTCTACCTTATGTAAATAATGCTTAGTTATTTTGGAAAAACAAATTCCCTCATGTTTATACCAAATAATAGTCATCAACAATATATTTTTTGTAAGATAATATTGCAATGTTTCCACATCTTAGAACTTCAATTTTAAAATTATGGATATTACATTGGCATCTTATTTTGTTTTATCCAGAAATTCAGGCTATTTTTCAAAAAAGCCAAAAATTTTCAATCCCCTCTACAAACTCATTAGTAAAAAACTAACTTTTAGTCTTACATTCATCCATTAATGATTAGGTCGTATATATTTTTCATTCCTGTAACACATAACATAAACATTTATAAATTATAATAATATAGATAGAGATATATTTGCAATAAAGATGTGGTAACAATTTTAGAACATTATATAAATCTAACAAATAAGTTAAAAATTATATAAGATGATTTTAAATTATAATGAGGAAAGTTTGGTTGTTTTAATGTCTTAGATATTTATCAAAAGACATAAGTTGTAATATTGAATATTTAGTGAAATGTAGATCAAGCAACTATATGAATTTTTAAATGAGCAAATAATTTTTTTTAGTTTTACAATTCTTCATTACATTTCACCCTTTCAATTACTTACACTCATAATTTTTTATAATTATTACTAATTATGAATAACTTTAACATTTTTATAATAATATAAATATTTATTATTAAGGTTATGCCATTAGTATCAGTTATTATTTTAAAAATTATAAAATTTCATGTAATCCTAGTAAGGAGACAAAATACAAATTAACTATAATGATCATAAATATAGTTCAATAACAAAATGCACAAAAAGTTTATGCCTCAATTAGGTAATACAAAATTTAACATATCCAAGTATGAGAAAAAATAGTAAAATATATAATTTATCAATATGAATTAATCGATCAACAAACAATAATAAAGAACTAATATGAATATAAAAAATGTAAAAAAAAATTAAACGTACCATCAAAGTAAAAATAAAGCTATTCTTGGATACATTACATATGATATAAAATAAAATTGATAATTTCATACGTCAATTATTGATGAAACATGTAGATCAATATAGAAGATACAATCCACACACATTTGAATAAAAAAGAATAACAATGAAATTCCTCGAAAAGTATGTATGAAGTATTCTTCGATAGATTAATTACCATCATTGTGCGATAGAAATTATTTTCATTTCTATTATAATGATGAAAATTTATTCTATTGCTAAATTATATTTAAAGATAAAGTGACGGATAAAGATGATTCTCATTTAGTTGGAAATTAAAATTTTGTAAATATAGAATAAGATTTGCATTCTATTTCTAATAATACATTGATACATAATATCTAAAACTAAATACCATGCAAGTGTATCCACATCCACCTCATGTCTAAATTAGCGATTAATTTAAAAAACTAAGAAAAAACCATCATGAATTAGCAAAAATTTTTTTCTATTTCTATTTTATTCTTGATTTGTCTTTTCCATTTCTAATTTATTAAATTTCAATTCCAAAATTTATAAAAGGATTTTGATGTTTCTAAATTCCATTTCAAATTTATTTTTTTTGAAGCACACACACATATATTTTATTCTATATGTATATTTGTCTATTAGTTGATATATCTAATGTTTCTATCTATCTATGTTTATCTCTATAATTGTCTAATGTCTATCTGTCAAACTATTATCTATCAATCTATATATATATATATATATATATATATATATATTTATTTTATTTATTTATCTGTCTATGTATCTATATGTCTCTATGTCTATATATCTATATGTTTATCTGTCTATCTATCTATCTGTGTATCATTCAATCTGACTATTTGTCAATCAGTAAATTTGTCTATCTATCTATTGTCATTTTTTCTATCTATTTATCTATCTATTTATTTATCTAACTATCTATCTGTCTGTCTGTCTATGTGTCTGTATGTTTTGTTTGTTTGTCTATCTGTCTATTTATCTATCGGTAAATTTGTTGATGTGTCTATCTGCCTATTTTGTATCTGTTTATCTATCTATTTGTTTATTTTTTGTAAATCCATCTATCTATCTGCCTATTTGTATATATCTATATTTATATCTATCTATCTAACTATCTTTCTATTTATCTATTTAACTATCTTTATATCTATGTAAATATTTATGTATCTATGAATCTATCTACCTAAATACCAACATACCCCCCTAACAATCTAACAATCTAGCTATCTATCTAGATATCTATCTATTATTAATCTTATATCTATCTATCTATCTATCGATCTATCTATCATTTATTAGTCTCTTTGTCTCTTTATGTAATCTCTAATATCTATCTATTAACTCTATCTATTGTGCATTTATTTATCTATTAATCTATCTATTTATCTATTTA
This sequence comes from Sapria himalayana, assembly GCA_029783825.1. NCBI lineage: Eukaryota > Viridiplantae > Streptophyta > Magnoliopsida > Malpighiales > Rafflesiaceae > Sapria > Sapria himalayana. The sequence continues at coordinate 20,751 of JAREIK010014899.1, read as the reverse complement.
TATGTATATCTATATCATCTATATTTATATTGTATATCTGCCTATTTGTTTATCTATTTATCTATCTATTTACCTATCTATCTATCTATCTAACTATATTTTAATTTTCTATTTATCTATTTATCTATATATATATATATCTATTCATGTATAAATAAATCTTTCTATCTACATATATACCTACCTACCTACCAATCTAACTATCTAGCTATCGAACTATCTATCTATCATAAATCTATATGTCTATCTTCTATTAGTCTATTTACTCTTTGTGTATCTCTCTATAGATATATCTATCTGTCTATTTTTCTGTCTATCAATCTATCTGTCTATCTATTTTATCTATCTTTCTATCTATATGTCTATCTATTTGTCTATATATATATATATATATATATATATATATATATATATATATATATATATATATATATATCTATATATATATATTATCTTCTATCTATTATCTATCTATCTATCTATTTTTATCTATTTATCTACTTATCTATCTATTTATCTTTATGTCTGTCTATTTATCTATCAAACTATATATCTATTATCTATCTATCTATTTATAATAAATCTATATGCCTATCTTTTATTTGTCTCTTTTACTCTTTGTGTATCTCTCTATAATTATTTATCTATATATTTGTCTATCTATAATCTATCTACTTATATGTAAATCTATATATCAATATATCTATGTATCTATCTCCCTATCTATATATATATATATATATATATCTATTCTATTCTATTTATTATGTCTTTTTGCCTATTTGACTATCTGCCTATCTATCTATATATCTCTTATCTATCCATTTGTATATCTTTCTATATGTCTATCTATCTATCTATCTTGTATCTATCTATCTGTAAAACAATTTATTTTTCTATCTATCTGCCTATAAGTCTATCGATCTATCTAACTACTAACTAATATATCTTTATAATTATCTATCTTTCTAACTATCGATATACTATTCATAGGTATATCTATATATGTGTAAATCTATCTATCTATCTATATGTCTTTTTTCTATCTATCTATATCTCCATTTGTCTATCTCTCTATTTGTCTATCTATATATCTATTTATTATCAATCTATTAGTCTATCGATATATCTATCTATTTGTCTATATGTATATATATCTATCTGTCTTTCTCTCTATCTATCTATCTATATCTATCTTTATATCTAATTGTCAATTTGTCTATCTTTCTATCTATTATACTATTATCCATCTATACTACTGTGTATCTGTATATCTCTCTATCTCTCATATATTTTATATACGATCTATGTCTATCTTTTCTATCTATATACCTATCTATCTATTATCTATCTCTATCTCTATCTATTTATCTATCCTATCTATCTATCCTATTTATATATCTATCTATCTATTATCTATCTATCTATATCATCACTACTATAAAACACCATATTACTGATCAAATATTTGGTCGGAAAATCGGTGTTTTTTGGTTGGTAAACTAATTAGCGACCATTTACCGACCAAAAAAAGTGGTCGCAATTTTGCTTGTCACTAAATTTTTTACCGACGAAAAACTAATCGGTCGGTAAATTACTGACCATTTACCGATCCTCTCTCAACAAGATTTACCGACTATATTTTGACAATTCACTGGCCGAATAAATAAGGTTAGTACATGGTCTCCAAATTGTTAGTAATTTATGAAATTTATAGACCAATCACAGACAAATAATTACCGACTATATTCCAACCATTTTCTGACCAAAAGAATTAGATCGATAAATGGCCTCTAAATGGTTAGTAATTACCGACAATTTAGAGACTATTTATCGACAAATAATTTCCAACTAAATTCTAACCATTTTCCAACCAAAATAATTTGGTCAGGTAAGTGGTCACAAAAAGGTCAGTAAAAGCCTAAAAAATTATGACAAAAAACCGACCAAAACCTTTTAAAATCATTGGTCAGTAATTGATCTCCAATTGGATTACCAACCATTTGGTGACATTTTACTGACCATCGATAATAAAAAATTTCTTGGTTGGTTTTTGGTAATTCGGTCGGTAATTCCTAATCAATTTTTTTTGCATAAATTTTTCTACTATTGTAGAAATTGAAACACAAAACATAAAAAATAACCATTATTTTTCTAGTTTTGATCCAGTTCCTACCGAAATATTTAAATATAAAAAAATAAAATAAAAATCTAATTAACTCGAGCAAACAACTATATATATTGCATTTATATATTAAAAACATCAAGATAAAAGAAAAAATTAAAATCTAAAATCAAAGTTTGCGGAATTGAAAAAAAAATGTGTGGAATACACTCAATCATCAATCCTAGTTTCATAATCATTATGTTGTGATGTTTCTGGTCCACACGGTGAGTTTTCGGGTACTAGGGTAGAGTTGACTACTGCTGCTAGTCATGATGTGGTTGCTGCAGGTGCTGCTGTAGGTTAAGGAGTAGATGCAATAGCGAGAACATTATGCCGAACAATCCGAGGTAGATCATCAGGGTTGAACTATAGTCCTCCCACCTAAAATTTCTTTATAAGCTAGTCAAAATGCATATGTAACTCATCCCTATCATCCTCATAGTCAATCATGTGTCGCTCGGTATCAGCCAACTGAAACTGTATAGAATTTCACATCTCATCCTTAAATTCCTCCATCTTCGAGAACAAATTCGAAATTGGTCTTGAAATTAAGCTTCATAGTCTGATCATCTATGCGAGTAGAATGATGATGTCGATGAACCGAAGCCATAGATGGGCATTTTCTCCTTGCCATCAACAGCCTTATACCAAATCTAATTCGCATCAACTGGTTGAGCTGATGAATGAGAACTACCTGTTGCACCACATATGAACCTGAAGTAGACTAGGAATATGCTTGAGTCGCAGCAGCTAACAATTCCTCATATCTCGCCTAATAAAAATGTACGAAAAGTAATTCAATTTATATTCAAACAAAAAAAAGAAAAAATAATTTTTTTATTTAAACTTATATTTGCTACATGAGATCTCATATCAACAAAAGTCTGATCATCATTAGCATTCGTGTGCATGTATCTGGATAAGCGAGGAGCAATGTGCTTCTTACCCTCCTTGCGTGTCTATAATTACACACAATACATACGTTAATTATATTAAAAAAAATCCTTATAAGAAATGAAATTTAGGCATAATTGAACATAATTCACAAAGTAATAAACTTAAAATGTATAAATTAGAAATAATACTAATGCTTATTCGTGTTCACGCATAGAGCAAGATCCACAAGTGTGTGTAGACATGCCACTACCCTTTCCATCCCACTCTAAGTGTTTATTGCCGCTTTGTTTATCACACCTCTTCCTATAATCCGGATCTTTCCATCTTCTCCGCCACTCCTCAAAAACATGATCCGGGACACTCGAATCTTTTTCTTTCTTCTTCAGCCATTTATCTTTGATCTCGTACATCGTGTCTTTATATCGACTGGTATCATGTTTGTAGAACACACTTTCGACGACTCCTTTAGCTATGTCAACTTGTAAACATTCTACAATTATAAATAAATAATTTTTTATCAGTGAACAAAAAAATAAATAAAAGATATAAATTTTTTTTGGTAGTAATATTTACCTTAAATTCTCTCCAAATCATCAAATGGTCTCTATGTGTGAGTGACTTCCAATTTTGTCCATTAGGTTTAAAGGACTTCCTAAAAATTATTCTTAGAACCCTAGAAATGGAACTAGAACGTTCTAACTTCGTCCTGAAACAAAAACTTTATTATCAAGTAAGAAATAAATTAATAAATTGATAAATAATTTGTTAAGTTTTATATTTTATGGATTATCAATTGTCGGATCAAAATGAGCAATAGGGAGAGTCTCGTCTGTAGAGTGCTCTGAGAAAGACTCTCCAACATCTATATCATCTTCCTCCTCTTCGTCCCACGTCTCTTAATCATTCAACAAAATCTCACGACCAATATGTGGATTAGTCAACTGATGCTGCTGTTGCAGTACATTCACAACCCTCTCTGTCTTCTATAGCTTCCCATCCACCCATGACCCTCTACCTATTTCCGGCATACCTGAGGCCATGCTGCCTATACCATAAGTCATACGACCTTGCAACGTACTGCCTCTACCTCATCCACGTTACATACCAGTAAAAAACACATAAGGCAATGAAAATAAACAAAATTAATTAACAATTAAAATAACATAAAATTCACTGTCTGCCCTTTCTCATCAGAATCATCCAAATTTGGTTCGTCTTCTTCTTCAAATATAGTAACATCATTTTCAAACTCTTTCTCAACACTCATTTCATTCTCATAATTAATTAAATTTTCATCAACATCTACATCCCCACTTGTATCCATCTCAGAAGATGTGACTAAAGGATGTCTTCCTCCCCCACCACAACTTCGATTATAACATCATTGTTATCATTTTGAAAAGTTGGTTCTATAAAATCAGTACTTGGTGAATCATTTTTTATCATGCACATTGACAAGTTTATATTGAGGATGGACAACAATACCAATATGTGGTGTTAAATCAAACCATTCACATTTGAATAACACAGGTTTTTGAACCGTGAGGGCTTCAAATTCTAACTTGATCACTTCGACCAGAGTCCCGTAATAGTCATATTCGGTTTCATTGTATACGGATCCTATAATGCAAACCCCCATATTTTTTGTTTCCTAGTAGCTACCATACTATTTAGTGTGAAATTTTAAACTATTGACACATACCCATTATATGTTTTAACCTCTCTTAGGGAACATCGTGCTATACTTCGAAGATAATGATTGGAAATTTTATTTTCACGCTTATGAACCTGTAATCGGGGTTAAGTGAATTTTTATATTATAATTAAAAATTTTTATTATAACAATACAGTTATTTTGTGATTTTTATTATAAGTAAAGATATATATTTTTCAAAAAATGATGGAAATTCTCTCTATCAAGGCATTGATTGCTTCTTCATTCATTTTTGAAAACTCTTTATGTTTATCTGTAATAAAATTACTAAAAAAAGAAATTTAAAATTATTGATACATTGATAGGAAATAGTAAATTATAATTCGTAATAAATGTCATTTGACTATTAGGAAATACTTACTCGATGAATGGTTTAACCTCTGGACAATTCATTAGGACATATAGATGAATTGCAGTATATTCATAGTCTGCTAGATACCTTTTCCCTTCAGGACAAATTGTTTTGCCCGAAGGCTCAAAAATTTTAAACATATCATTATCCACATTGTCATAAAGTTAAACCTCTTTCCGCTTTTCCTTAGGTGGAATAGAAGGATCTCCTTCTTTAAAATATAATGATGCAAATTTTGCAGTCTCATCCAAAATATAACCTATTGATATAGAACCCTCAACTTGAGCCTTATTCATTATTATAAGCTTTATTTTCTTCAAGTATCTACAAAAAGATTATTAAAATTTACAAGTCATTTTTGTGCATATATAAATATAAATATATAGGAAAAGAATTGGTTTAGTGAATTAATATTACCTTTCTGGAAGACACCTCCAATGATAATAGATAGGACCAACAAACCCTAGCTCCTCATCAGTCAATGAAGAGGAAGTCAGTTGCTTGAAGAATAAAGAAATCTTAGTTATTCGCTCTCATATTCTATTAGGCAGGAATTCTCGAAGAGCAATTGGTAAAAATATTTGCATAAATACTTGTCGATCATGACTCTTCATGCCAAAACATCTTATGTTTGTTCGTATCCACACATCTCCCCAGATTACAAGCATACCCATCTGGAAATCTAAGTTTTTTTACCCACTCAAACACAACCTTCTTCTGTGATTTATTCAGAACAAATGGCACATCAGGGTATTTATTGGTGACAAGATTTTTTGCAAATTGAGGATGATGATAATATTTATTCAACTCATCTATTAACTTGTAAGTGTCCTTAATTTTCCTTAGAATGTTAAACACTGTATTGAAAATATTGGCAAACACATTCTTCTCGATATGCATAACATCAAGATTGTGCCTGAGCAAGTGTTCATGCCCGTTGAGCAGATCTCAGAAAATACTTCTCTTATTCTACCCACAATTCTTAGATATAGAAGCATCCACAACCTCAGCACCAACATCTATCACCTTCTTCAATCCTCTGTTATTCAATTACTACAGAATATCATCTTCAGATCTAACCCCCGGGAATTGTATAGTAACCTTTCTATTCTTAATGAAGTCTTTGTGTTACGTTGATATGGATGATTAAAGGGAAAAAACTTCCGATGGTTGTCGAACCACAACTGTTTTCCACACTTAATTAATCTAAAAGCATCAAAATATTCAATACAATACGAACATGCTTACATGCCAGTTGTACTCCACCCAGACATCGTAGAATACGTTGGAAATTCATTTATGGTCCACATGAGGGCACCACGGATCTGAAAATTCTGTCGTTTAAAATATCATAAATTTGAACCCCAACACCCCAAAGAATTTTCAATACCCTATCAATGGCAGCAAGAAAACATCTATCTTCCCCTTTGAATTCATAGGCTTTGACACTAACACAATCAAAACTATAAATTCCTCATTCATACATAAGTCTGGAGGCAAAATATACTGGGTCACCACCAGAGGCCACAAAGAATATTATTGTCCAGATTGACCAAACGGCTGAAAACCATCAGCAAATAAACTCAGCCTAACATTTCGAACTTCAAAAGAAAAATCATGAAAACACTTATCAAAATGTTTCAAAGCAGGGGCATCAGAAGAGTGACATATCTTACCGTCCTCCATATGATGCTCTGAATTCCATCTAATTTCATTAGATATTGTGGTTGATGCATATAATCACTAAAACCTAGCTAGGTGTTAATAGAAAATAGTGCATCTTCTTATACGACACCTTCAACTTACATACATACAATCTATTTCCATAATGCCTAACCTTTTGCTTGTACCGAGCATTCCCACATATTTTACAACTGTTAAGGCCACTGTCATCACCCCAGTATATCATACAGTTGTTCACACTACAATGAATGCCTTGTACAGGCAATCCCAAGCCTCTAACTAACTTATTCGTGCTGTAGAAATCCAATGGCATCAAATTATTTTTTGGCAATAATTCTTGAATGAATTTAGACATATCATCAAAACATGCCTACGCACACCTATGTTTGCACTTTATTTCTATCATCCTCACAGCTGCAGAAAGTTGAGTATGCTTAGAATTTCTCTCATATATAGGTTTATCTCCAGCTCGAATCATGTCATAAAAATTCCTTGCCTCGACATTGGGTTCCTCATTCAAGTTGAATTCAGGGCCCGCAGCATCAAAAACCATTTTATGGTATGTAGTGTGATTAATATTATCCAAGACTATCTGATTAGTTTCACTTACTAACACCCGTACTGAACTCGAACACCTCTGGTGGACTTGTTTTCACCATGGTATATCCAAACACAGTAATCCACCACAAAACTATTTCTATACAAATGCATCTTCACAGTCTCAACATTCAAAAACTTTTTATTCTAACATATAATTAATGTGCAAGGACACCTTATATCTGTACCACCATTCACACACTAAGGATGTCTCAGAGCAAACTCAACAAATTAATCAACTTTATTTCCCCATTCATTAAAGAACATTTCATTCACTATTCGACCCTTGTACATCCATTCACGATCATCTTCCATAACTAGTTAACAAAATTATTTTATTTAACAAAAGTAATTATCTTTAATTATAGTTATATATAATTATATAAAAATTTATTTAGATATATAAATATTTATATATAATTATACACATAGTTTAAAATAATGATATATGTTGTTATTACATGTAATAATCAATATAGTTACATGTGGTTATACATATAGTTGCACATATAGTTAAACATATATTTATATACAGTTATACACTTATAGCTAAATATACATGTAGGTTTATATATTTGTTAATTTAATTTTATATATTTATACATATAGTTATGTATAGGTATAGATATAGTAAAATACTTTTTTATATACTACTATAAAAATATATATTAAATATAAGCAGTAAATTTAATATTTAAATAATATTATGCATAAAAATTTTAAAGGTAAACACATAGCAAGATACAATTATTTATAGTTATATATTATTTTATATATAATATATAGTTATAAATAGTTATATATAATAAAACATATAGTTATATATAGATATATTAATACAAGTAGTCATCAGTGGTTATACATAAATATAAACAATAATATAAAAAATTAGTTTACTTTAATTATATTAATACATAAATGTATATACAGTTACAAATATAGTTATATATAATTATATAGACATTTACTTAGTTATACAAATATTTATATATAGTTATACACATATAGTTTAACATAATGTGTGTTGTTATACATTTAATTATACATATTGTTGCATTTGATAATACGTATAGTTACACATATAGTTAAAAGTATATTTATTTATGTAGGTTTATATATTTGTTAATTTAATTTTATATATTTATACATATAGTTAAGTATAGGTATAGATATAGTAAAATACTTTTTTATATACTACTACATACAAATATATATTAAATATAAGCTGTAAATTTAATATTTAAATATTATTATGCATAAAACTTTTAAAGTTATACACATAGTAAAATACAATTATTTATAGTTATAAATTATTTTACATATAATATATATAGTTATAAATAGTTATATAATTAAACAAATAGGTATATATAGATATATTTATACAAGTAGTGATCATAGTTATACAAAAATATATACAATGTTATAAACAAATATTTTAATTTAATTATACGAATACATATATGTATATATAGTTACATATATAGTTATATTTAATATAGAGTGTTATATATTTTTACAAATATTTATATATAGTTATACACATATAGTTATAAATATATATGTAGTTAAAGATATAATTATATTTAACATTTATAAAGGTATACATTTAGTAAAATATAATTAATATAGTTATATATTAGTATAAATATAGTATTTTTTTTAGAAATATAGTTATATAGAATTATACATATAGTTATACATTATTTTATAGTTACAGTTTAGTTTATAAAGTTATAAATATAATTATAAAAGTAGTTAACTTTTTTATAAATATAGTTATAAATACTTTTATATAAAATTGAATATGATTATATAATTAAACATGTGTATCTATATAATATTTGTGAATAAAATATTTTTATAAATATTACTTAAATATTATTATATGTATATGTAACACTTTTATAAATAATATATAGTATATATATCACATTTATATAAACATTATAAATATTCTATATTTATATAAAAATAATATGTAATATAAATATTTACAAAATTATATAATGATTTAATATTACATAATTGTTATATAAGAAAATATATAAATGGATAGTTTAATGTAAACTTTGTATAGATATTTATATACATTAATACATTGTATAATATTTATATATAAAATTATATGTTTATATAAACATATCAATGTGTATTTATAATGTAATATGTTTATATATATTAAAGTATAGACATTTATACATAATATCATTCAATTATATAAATGTATAAAAATTTATATATACTATTATATACATTTAAGATTAACATAAATTAAGGTGTGATTTAACATAAATCATAAAACATATTAAACATATAGATATTTATTCATAATATCATATGATTATATAAATATAAACCATTAACATTAAGATTATTCGGATGCATAAATAATGCAATTGAAATCAAAATCACTAAAAACCTAAAAATATAAACCTTAGATGAACAAATTTTAATAAATGAAAAATTTAGTTTAATTAATTGTGTCGAGTCAAAATAATGTTAGGTTAAATGTAATCAAAGCAAAAATTAAAAAATTAGGAGGAGAATATAATACATAATACCCGACTATCCTAAAAAATGAAATTCCAAAAATCTATATAAAATTCAAAGAGATGGAGATGTGTATAAGCAATTTGAAGGAGAAGAACAAAGAAAAACATACATGGATTCAGAAGAAATATCAAAATTTTTTGTGTTTTCGTGCTTATAGTAGGTTCTGAATCAGAAAATCAATGGAGTTGCGAGGAATTTGGGCCAAATGACTTAGCACATTATTTTCAAATCAAAAAAAAAATAATGAATTATCGAACAAAATTATGACCAGTAAAAGTTCGGTAATTAATCGGCAATTTCTATTAGCTATTTTCATCCTAATTTACTGACCAATTTTCGACCAAAAATATTTAGTCGAGAGTTATGGTCGGTAATGGGTTCGTGAAATGGTCAGTAATTACAGACCGAATATTTCGGTCGGTAGTTTGGTCGATAATTGCGACCTTATAAATATATTGGATAACCACTGTACATATAATTTTTTAATGCTTATGAATTTTTGGTCGTTAAATGGTCGGAAATCTTTCAGGAATATTTTACGCTAATTTCATCCTAATTTACAAACCATATTCTCGACCAAATATATTTGGTCCGAAATATATGGTCGATAATTGATCAGGAATATAGTCTGGAGTATTTTTCTCTGATTCTCCTCTTAGGATCTCTAAATTGGTCTTGAATTGGTCTGTAAATACCGACCTATATATTTGGTTGATAAGTACAAAGTTATAAAAAATTTGAAAAAGCATGGTTCTGACCAATTATAGTGATATGTCGTAAAATGGTCATTGATATATTCGATAACCACTCTATAGTCCGATTTCCGACCAAAAACATATGGTCATTAATTATGGTCTACTACAAGAAAATATTGATTTAGCTAGGGAATTTTAGCTAGGGATCAATCCCTAGCTAAATTGCAAGGGATTAGCTAGGGAATAACAAGGGATAGATGATTTCTTTTTTGAAAAAAAAAATAGCAATGGATTAGCGACGAATTAGCGAAAATTTTTCTAAAATTCCGCTAAACAAAAGCGGAGGATTTAGTGACAGATTAGCGACGGAAAAATTTCGTAAATTCTGATCTAGAAGAGCGGGGATTTTAGCGATGGATTTATCGATGAAATTAGCGATGAAAATTTGCGTAACTTCCGCTCAAGAGTAGCGGGGATTTTAGCGACGAATTTTGCGACGGAATATCCCTCGCTAATAAAAGCCTAAAATTAGCAACGGATTTAGCGACGAAATTTTCCTAGCTAATAAAATACTTGATTTAGCGATAGTTGTAATGGTTGATTTTCTGTAGCTAATAAAAGCCTGAAATTAGTGACAAATTTTCCTTGTTAATAAAATCCTTGATTTAGCGATAGATTTCGCGATGAATTTTTCCTTGCCAATAAAATCTTTAATTTAACGACGGATTTAGCGATGGATTTTCCCTTGCTAATAAAATCCTTGATTTAACGATGGATTTAGCGACTGATTTTTCATTGCTAATAAAATCATTAATTTAGCGACGGATTTAGCGATATATTTTCCCTTACTAATAAAATCCTTGAATTAGCAATAGATTTAACAACGGATTTTTCCATGCTAATAAAATCATTGATTTAGCGACATATTTAGCGACGGATTTTCCCTTGGTAAAAAAATAATTAATTTAGCTACATATTTAGCGACAGATTTTTCCTAGCTAATAAAATCCATATTTTAGCTATGGATTTAGTGAGCTAATATCCCTAGCTAATAAAATCCAAAAATTAGTGATAAATTTAGCGATGGAATTTCACTAGAAAATAAAATCCTTAATTTTGCGATGGATTTAGCGACAAAATTTCCCTAGTTAATAAAATTTGTAATTTAGCGGTGGATTTTCTCGAGCTAATAAAATCTGTAATATAGCGATGAATTTTTCCTTGCTTATAAAATCCATAATTTTGCTATGGATTTAGCGATAGTATTTTCCTAGCCAATATTTAATTATATATATTTTTTATTTATTATTTATTTTAATATTTTATTTAATTTTGTGTATTAAATGTATGTTATTGGTCTATAGATGAGCAATCCTTGAAACACACACCCTCCTCGTAAAATCATAAAAAATTATATTATAAATAAATAATTTAAAAAATATCAAAATACAAAAAACAATTATATATATTAATAATGACTAAATTAACTATTTTTATGATGTATTAATTTTTTATAATATTTTACAAAAAAATTTTCTAAAATTTTAAGTTAAGAAACTTAAAATTTTGTATTAAAGTATCATTAAATAATAACTTCAATAAGTATAATAATTTTTTGCTATATTTTAAAAATTTAAATTAACATATATTAAAATTTCTATTAATATAATTATATATTTATTCATTGTATAATAAAATAAAAAATATTATCAAAATTATGTGAATTGATGAATAAACTAGTAAAAATTAATATTATTATAAGTAAAAAAAATTATTATTATAGAAAACTATTAAATAAATAAATAATACAAAATTAGAAAATCTTGAAATATAATAAAAATATAATTTTTTTAATAAAGTTAAAAGAAATTAAATTAATATTTATAAATAAATACATAGATGTTTGCTCTTACAAAATTTATACAAATTAAACAATTGAGTATTTTATTATCTTTTAACATTAAGTTTTTATTAAATAATAAATATAACATATTTTAATTTTCTTCTCACTTTAAGTAATTTATTGAATTTTAAAAATTATTAATGATATCAGATAATATGAAATTTTATGCATTTAATATTATTTCATATTATCTTTGTAAAAATTAATATGAATTCTTAAAAATTTATAACTATAAAATATAAATTTTATATATTTTTTAACATTAATAGTATTTTATGACTTTTTTCAAAATTGTTATATAGAGTTTGTTAATTTTGTACCTTTTTGATATATTTTTAAGGCAAAACATATTTTTTTTATTTTTAATATATTTATTGTTTAATTAATATTATAGAAAAAATTTTAAGGTATTTATTTTTCATTTGTACCTTGCTATACGCACATTAATTTGTTGAAAAAATTTTGATAGTAGATAAAATTAATGAGTATTTTTGTATTTTATATATATATGTTTATTTAATGTTTTAATAATTAAAAATATAAATATTTTCCTAAAATATATATTTTCTCTCTCGACATCGACGCATCTCTTACAGAACCGAATTCCTCTGCATTCCGCCATCTATCTCTTGCTGCCGATTCAACAAAAATTAATTTGAGGTTTAAGATTTAATTTGTTATTGATTTGAGGTATGTTTATACATTTATTCTTCATCGATTATCTTGGATTGCTTTATCAAAGAGAGCATTTTTATTCTGTTTTTTTTTGTTTCCAAATTTCTTCTTTAATCATCATGGTATGCTTGGATTTCATATATAAACTTATTCATATACATGCTTCATGTATTTGTGATGTAATACGTTGTCATTGTGTGGATTTTGATGGTGACCCTATACAAAAACAATATATAAATAGTATATATACTTAGGTTTGCCGACTTGATATCTACAAAAATAGTATACATCAATATACATGTGTATTTTATACAAAACTAGTATACATACATAGGTATGCCGACTTGATATCTACAAAAATAGTATACATCAATATGCATGTGTATTTTATACATAACTAGAATACATACTTAGGTATCTGACTTGATATCTACAAAGAATATTCAAGAATAAGTAATGATTGAATTTGATGAAAGAAATAGGTGGTAAAGCTAGAGGAAAAAACTTAGTGGTCAAACTAGATCTATCGAAAGCCTTCGATAGAGTGGAATGGGATACCCTTTGCTTTGTGTTAAGAAGTTTCGGCTTCTCTGAGCTGACCATAGATTTAATTTATAGATGTATTTCAAGCACCTGGGTAAGAGTCCTGGTAAATGGAAAGTTAAGTGAGGAATTTAAACCAAATAAAAGTTTAAGGCAAGGAGATCCGTTATCCCCCCTTCTTTTTATATATATATAGAACTATTAATACGAAACTTGAATAAGAAAATATCCGAAGGTAAAATAATGCCATTCAGACAACCAAGGAATACACCCAGAATTGGTTGTTTAGCCTACGCAGATGACTTTATAATATTTACTAATGCTAGCACAAAGTCTTTAATGAATCTTATGGATCTTCTGCAAATATTTGAAAAAGAGACAGGCCAAATGGTTAATAAAAGTAAATGTCAGTTTATGCTTGCAAAAAATGCAAAACCAAAGTTAGTAGAAAAATAAAAAATATTACAGGTTTTGCGGAAATTAAAGGGGCATTAATGTATCTAGGTTGTCCGATATACGAGGGGAGGTTGAAGGAAGAATATCTAACCTACCTTCAAGACAAATTAAGAAAGAAAATAGCAGGATGGAAAGAAGAGCTCCTAGGATTTGGGGGGAGGATTACGTTGCTTTCACATGTATTACAAAGCACATTCACACACATATTATCAGTGATACATCCCCCTAAAAAATTTATTAAAAAACTCTAATTAGAAATGGCAAACTTCTTATGGGGTAAAAAACAAGGCAGAAATAAACTACACTGGAAGGACTGGAAAAGTATTTGTTATCCGAAAGAGGAAGCAGGCTTAGGTCTTATGAGCCTCCAGGACTCGGCAGCTGCCTGGGACTGCAAAAGCTGGTGGAGACTTAAAGAAAGCGATAATCTATGGGCTAAATATATGCGGGTAAAATATTTAGATAAGAAAAATAAGACTTCTAAGAAAGCTTCGAACAGTTGGAAGTCAATGGAAAAACAAAAAGAGTTAGTAGACTCACACTCTATACTAAAGAAGAGTGGCTGGAAATGGACGTTAACAAACAAGGAAACTTTTCCCTCAAATCGGCAAAAGATTTGGCCAGAAAGAAAAAACCGGTACAAACTCTATTTAAATGGGTATGGCAAGAAAATGTCCCGCAAAAAATGTGCTCCTTCACATGGAAGGCATTATTGAACGCTATACCGGTAGATAGAAATGTACAAAAGAAAGGGATAAACATGGTTTCAAGATGCGAATGCTGTTCTCAAGCGGTTGAAACAACTGATCATTTGCTTTCGAATGGTCCCATTGCAGCAGAAATATGGAGAGAGATGGAAGGGAAAAAAAGAATATGTAAAATAGAAGATGGATTAATAGATAAAGTTAAAAAATGGGAAAAAGTAAACATGAAAAGCCCCGCCAGGAAATGGCTTAATCAGAAACTGCCGCATCTAATTATTTGGTGCATTTGGAAATCTAGAAACAAAAGTAAATATGAAAATATAAGGATGAACTTAACAGAAATTATAAAAGATATTAGAAAGGAGATATATAATATATCAATAATAAAACCGATAGTAATACAGGATTTGAAACAAGAAAAGAAGCTTGAGAATGAATGGGATCTCACATACAAGTGTTAAAACAGCAATGAGCTAAATGTATACAGTGGAATGCTCCGCCGGTTGGCAAAATTTCACTTAATACGGATGGGAGTTTTAGCAGCGACACTGGAATAGAAGGAGGAGGGGGGTAATAAGAGATCATATAGGGACAGTACAGAGAGCATTTACCAGATCTAGTAGGGCATCCTCGGCTTTAGAATCAGAAATTAGAGCATTAAAATCAGGGTTAGAGATATGTAAGCAGCTAAACTTTAAAAACATTGAAGTTCAGGTAGACTCAAAATTACTAGTTGATACGGTAATTAATAAGAAAATATTATGGAGGTATGAAGAGGATCTAGAAGTTATTCTTAATCTTTTGGAAGA
>JAREIK010014898.1:0-68029 GCA_029783825.1 Sapria himalayana | reverse complement strand
CATATAGACAAACAGATAGACATATAGATAGAGAGATAGTTAGATAGACATATAGATCGACAGATATACAACAGATAGATCGATAGATGACAAACTAATATATAGAAATGACAAATAGACAGATAGATAGAATAATATACATAGATTGATATACAGACAGAAAGACAAGAGATATACATGTAGATATATAGATACAAATATAGACAGATACACAACAGATCAAGTAGATACAGACAAATAGACATACAGATAATATATAGATAGACGCAGATAGATACGACAGATAGACTATAGATAGTAGATAGATAGACATATAGACAAACAAATAGATGACAGATACATAGATATATAGATAGATAAGTAGATTAGAGACAACTATATAGATAGAAAATAGATAGAAAGATAGACAAATAGATAGATAATTAGATAGACAGATAGATAGAAAGTTAGACTGACAGATAGACACACAGATAGACTTATAAATAGATAGATAATTAGTTAAATAGATTGATAGACAAATAATCCAACATATAGACATATAGATAGACAAATAGATAGAAAGATAGACATATATTTAGACAATAGATAAAGAGATAGATAGATAATAGATAGTAGACAAAAAATAGAAAGGACTGATAAACAAATAGATAGAAAGACAGAAAGACAGATAGTTAGATAAACACATAGATAGATTGATAGACAGATAAACATATATATAGTAAACCATATAGACATAGAGATATTAAATACAGAGACATACAATAGATATACAGATAGACATATATTGACCACAAGATAGACCGAATATAGTCATACAAATAAATATACAACCGATAGATAGATAAATAGACAGATAGTCATATTGACTAATAGACAGATACACAAATAAATAAGCTGACAGATAGAAAAAAAAATAGACTGACAGATAGCCAGACAAATGATAGACATATAGACAGACAGCTAGATAGATAGATAGATAGTAAAATAGTCAGATAGATAGATAGACATTTAGATGATTGACAGATATAGATGATACACAAACAGATAGAAAGATGATAGACAGATAGATAGACGACAGATAGATAGATAGAGATACAAATAGATAGATAGATAGATAGATAATACAAATAGATAGATAGACATAGATAAACAGATAGATATATAGATATATGATAGACAGACAGATAGACAGCTTGACATATATATAGATAAACAGATATATAGACAAATAGATATACATATCGAAAATAGATAGATTGATAGAGATAGACAGCTAGACAGATAGACAATAAATAGACAGGTATACATATATAGAGACAACCAAATAGGCAGACATATAGACATCAGTTAGACAAACAGATAGATAGACATATTGAGAGACAAATATATAGACTGTAGACTTATACACACACAAACAACAGACATATAAATTGACACACAAATAGACAAAAAGATAGAAATACATAAAATAGACATATATTTAAAAAACAAGATAGACTGACTGATAAAAATATAGATGGACAAAATGATAGACAAACAGATAAATAATGAAATAAAAAAAGATATTGACACTTAGATAGTTAGATAGATAGTTAGATAGTTAGATAAGTAGAAAGGTAGGTAGATAGATAGATAGACATATAGATAGACAGATAGATAGATAGACAGAAAGATAGATAGATAGATAGACATATAAACATATATATAGACAACCTATAGACAGACATATAGTCATATAGAGAAAAATTAGATAGTTAGATTGATTGACATATAGATAAATTGATAGATAGACATATAGCCTGATAGACAGATAGATCGACAGATCGACAGACAAATAGATAGATAGATAGATTGATTGATTGACCGATAGATAGAGAGACATATAGATAGACATACAGATATACAAGTAGATAGATAGACTGATAGATAGACAAATAGTTAGAGAAATAGACATATAGTTGAATCAAAGATAATCAGATAGATAGACAGACTGATAGATAAATAGAAAGATAGATATACACATAGATAGATAGATAGATAGATAGACATAAAGATAGATAGATAGATGGACAAATAGAAGAACAGACAGAGAGAGAAATTGATAAATAGATAGATAAATTGATAGACAGATAGATATACTTGTAGATAAATAGACTAATAGATAGATAAAAAGATAGATAGATAGATATACATATAGATAAATCATAGAAAATCAAATAAATAGGTAGTTATATAGAGAGACATATAGACAGACAGATAGATAGCCAGACAGATAGATATATAGATGTGATAGATAGATAAATAGACATAAAAATAGATAGATAATAGTTAGACAGATAGACAGATAGTTTGACAAACAATAGACATATAGACCATTGAAAGTTAGATAATGAGATAAATAAATTGACAGATTGACAGATAGATAGATAGATAGATAGACAGATAACAGATTGATAGAAAGAAAAATACACATATAGATTACAGACAGATAGATAGATAGAAAGATATAAACAGATAGATAGACAGATTGATAGATTGAAACATAGATATATAGATAGATATATACATAGATAATAAGACAAATAGATGAACATATAGATAGAGAGATAGATAGATAATAGACAGATAGACAAATAGATAGATAGACAGATGACAGATAAATGGATAGATAGATATGTAGATAGTTAAACAGATAGATAAATAAATAGATTGACAGATAGATAGATTATAAATAGATATACAAACATAGATATACAAAGAGATAGATAGATAAAAAGATAGACATGTAGATATATAGATGATAGATAGTCGAAATATAGATAGATGGAGAAATAGATAGATTAATTGGACAGATACATAAATAAAAGATAGAAAAATAGACAGATATATAGAAAGATAGATAGATAGACAAATAGATAGACAGACATATATAGATACATTGATTGATTGATTGATAGTAGATAGATAATGATAAATAGATCGATAGACATACACATAGACAAATAGAAAGATAGACTGATAGACATATAGATAGATATAAAAAAAGTTAAATAGTCAGATAAACAAATAGATAGACAGATAGATAGACAAATAGATAGATAGATAAACATTTAGATAGAACGATTGATTGATTAATAGATAGACAGATAGATAGACATATAGATATATAGACATATAGATAGATTGACATACAAATAGATAGAGATAGGAGATAGATAAATAGATAGAAGATAGAAATATAGATAGATAGAAATATAGATAGATAGATATATAGATAAATAGATAACAGATAGATAGACAGATAAATAGATAGACAGACAGATAAAAAAATAGATAGACAGATAGATAAACAAATAGTTACACATTTAGATATATAGATAGATAGACACACAGATAGATATATAGAAAGACAAACAAATAGATAAATAGATAGACATACAGAAAGTGAGACAAATAGACAAATATATAGACACATAGTTAGACAGATGGATAGATAAATAGTCAAATAGATAGGCATATAGACATATAGATAAATAGTCATATAGGTAGACAGATAGACAAACAAATAGATAGATAAATAGATAAACATATAGTTAGATAGACATATCGATAGATAGATATATAGATAGTTGGATAGACAGAAAGATAGATAAACATACATAATGACAGACAGATAGACTCATATATTGACAGATAGATAGATAGATAGACATATAGATATATAGATAGAAAGACTGGCAGATAGATAGACAAATAGATAGACAGATAGATAGACAAATAGTGTGATATTTAGATAAATAGACAGAACAATAGATAAATAGATAGATAGATACACAATAGACATACAAATAGTCAAATAGATATATTTAAGTATTAGAGAGACAAATAGATATCATACAAAATTGATATACTGATAGAAATAGAGTAGACATACAAATAGATAGACTATATAAAGGTAGATAGATAGACAAATTGATAGATAGATATAGATAGATAGTCAAACAAATAGAAATATAGATAAATAGTTAGAAATACTAGCAGATAGAAGACATATAGACATGCAGAAAAAAGAAATATAGATAGATAGATAGATATATAGTTAGACATATAGATAGTCAGACATATAGACAGATAGATAGTAGAAATACAAATTGATAGACACATAGATTAATAGGGATACACATAGACAAACATATTGACATATAAATTAACTAATACATAAATAGACATAGATAGAGAAATAAATAGACAGACTGAGTATAGATAGACAAATAGATAGACAGACACATATACACACAAATAGATCAACTAATAAATAGATAGATAGATAGACAGAGATATAAATACACATATACAAAGAAATATATATAGATTGACTGATTGAATGACAAATAGATGGATGGACAGATATAGATAGACAAAGATAGATATACAAGTAGATAGACAGACTGATAGATATAGAAATTGATAGATAGATAGATATATATATATATATAGACCGAAAGGTAATCAAATAAACACATAGATAGATAGACAAACATATAGACAGACAAATAGGTAGATAGACATACAGATAAATAGATAGATAGACATAAAAATAGATTGATAGATAGACAGATAAATAGACAAACATAAAGAAGATAGTTTGAAATACAGATATACTAGAGAGATAGAAAGTTAGATAGATAGATAGATAGACAAAGAGACAAATTTACCAATAAATAGATAGGTAGATAAATATATTGCTAGACAAACATATAGATAGATATATTGACAGACAGATAGAAAGAAAGATAGACAATAGATATATATACAGATAGATAGATAGATAGATATATAGATAAATAAATAGATAGACAAATAGATTGACTAGAAAAAAATAGATAAATAGATAGATAGACATATAGATAGACAAACAAACATATAAACACATAGTGAGATAGATAGATATGAAAAAAGTTAGCAGACAGATAAACAAATAGATAGACAGACAAATGAACATATATAAATAGAAATTTACATAAATAGATTGATGGATAGATAGATAGACAATATACATACATATATATAGATAGCCAGACAGACAGACAGATATATAGATAGATAGTCAAGTAATAGATAGATATACAGATAGATAGATAATAGATAAATAGATAGATGACATATAAATAGATAGATTTTAGATAGACAACCAGATAGACGACAAATAGATAGATAGTTACCCAGATAGATAGATAGATAGATAGATAGACACACAGATTACTAGACAGATAGATAGACAAATAGACATACAAATAGATAGTTAGATAGATAGACTAAAAGAGAGATAAATATACAGATATATAGATAATAGTTAGACAGACAGATAGATAAATAGTCCAACAGTAAGATAGATAGACATACAAATAGACAGTCAGATAGCCAGACAGATAGACAACAAATAGACTCATAGATAGATAGACAGATAGATAGACAGATATATAGATAGGTAGGTAGGTAGATAGATAACACTTAGATAGACAGATAGATTGATAACAGACAGGATGATAGATAAATAGACACATATTTTGACAGATGACATATAGATAGATAGATATACAAATAGACAGACAGATATACAACAGTTATTTAGATAGATAGAACATAGAGATAGACATACATAGAGACAGACATTATTAATGTAGATAGATAGACAATTTGACAGATAGATAGACAGATAGATAGATAGATAGACAAATAGATAGATAGATAGATAGACAGATAGATAGTTAGTTAGTTAGCTAGATAGATAGACAGACTAATAGACAGACTAATAGACAGACAAATAAATAGATAGATAGATAGATTGGATTATGTGGGAAGATATAATTAAATGGATATTCTACATTTCTCGGAAACAAAATATCGCCTCAAATTACAAAGCCCCCCGGAAGCAATTATTTTGGTCGTATATGCTAAAAATACTAAAGTTGAAAGGAAATGTTTGTGGCAAGAAATGGAATAAATTGTAGCCTTAAATTTTCAAAGGATTATAGCTTGTGACTTTAATGTAATTAGGAATCGAAATGAAAAGAAAGGTGGTAAAACCCAAAAGCGGTGGCGTTCATTTAAAGTTAACGAAACAATTGACAATTCAAACCTACTGGAAGCAGACTACCTTTGCCAGAGATATAGGTGTTAACATATGAATAAAATATGTTATAATAGATTTAAATACTTCAAGTTTCAAAATATGTGGAATATGCATAAAGATTTTGAAAAAGTGGTAAAGGAGTCATGGATTGAAACATTTCCAGGAAATCCACTACAAATCTTAGCGGCTAAATTACGTAACTAAAATGGCTCCTAAGTATATAGAATAAAGAAGTTTTCAGAAGTGTTAATAATAAAAATGCGGTGCCTGATAAAAAAGTAAAAAATTTAGAGATAGAATATGAAAAGGAACAAAAAGAGAGCACAAGGAGAGAAATCAGCAAAGTTAAAGCTAATATGAGACTAAGGCTACACATGGAGGAAATATTCTATAAACAAAGGGCAAAAATTAAATGGCCGAAGGATAGAGATAGGAATACAAAAATCTTCCACGCAATGGCCAAAATACTAATTCAAAAATGTAGAATCAAAGGTATAAAAGACTTACAAGGGAATGGGAAAGAGAATGAAGGAGTTAACAATGCAAAAGTCATATATGCGGGTTAACAATGCAAAGGAGTACATCTCTTCTCAAAGTTATAAAGAATAAAGTCACATAAGAGGATAATAAATACTTAAGAGAATTCCCTTTGGAAGAAGAAGTTAAAGAAGCCATTTTTAGTATTAACATAGAAAATGTAGTAGGACAGGATGGTTCGAGAAGTGGCTTCTTCCAAAAATGTTGGGATCTTATCAAGGATGAACTGGTATGAGCTATATCATGGATTTTTGCAATAGCTGAAATCACAATGGCATGGGCCAACTATTTTATCGTATTGTTTACAAAAAAAGATAATCCTCAAAAATGTGATGACTATAAACCTATCAGTCTATGAAATTCGATTTATTAAATTTTAGCGAAGATCTTTCAGAATAGGTTAAGCAAGATCTTGCCTAATATCATCTCGAATGAACAAGTGGGTTTCATCAAAAATAGATTAATGATGGACAATTTAAATTTAGTATAGAAAATGATGAGAGAACTCAAGTCCAAATGTAGAGGACATAATGTGGTAATAAAGTTAGACTTATAATAAGTATTTGATAGAGTTGAATTGAACACCCTATGTTACATAATGAGGAAATGAGATTCTCAGAATTTTGGATAGACTTGATTTATAGATGTATATTAAAAGTCTCAATTTAAAATTTGGGAAATGGAAAAGTATGCAAAGAATTCTCTCCAACAAGAAGGCTAAGACAAGGGGATCCACTCTAGCCTTCTCTATTTAATCTTTATTTAGAAGTCCTAATATTGAATATGAAATAAAAAATGAGAGTATGAAAAATATTGTCTTTTAAACAACCAAGTAATACCTCTATGGTCGGCTGCATTGCGTATCATACGATATTATAATCTTCACTAATGCAAGCAAAAAATCCATGGAAAAGATGATGTTTCTTTTTAAAGAATTAGAAGAAGAGACAGGAAAAAAATTAAATAAAAGTAAATTCCAATTTATAACGGCAGGAAAAACACCTAAAAAGGTGGCCCAAAAAATTAAATAATTCACTGGCTTCACACAAAAGAGAGGAGCAATTAGTTATTTAGGATGCCCAATCTTTGAAGGTAGGTTAAGAGATGAATACCTAGTCCCCTTGCTAGATAAAATAAAAATGAAAATATTGGGATGGAAAGAAGAATTACTACGCATGACAGGTATAGTAATCTTAATATCACATGTTTTTAATAGCACATTAGCTCATATTCTAATGATGATACATTAGTCAAAAAGTTCATAAGAAATTTGGAAAAGGAAATGTCGAATTTTTTATGGGGCTAAAAGGAAGGTAACCCCAAGAAGAATACCTAGTCCCCTTTGTTCTACCTTTTCTTATTCTTATTTCAATATTTGAAATACTTGTTCTAAATGAATAAGAAAGGCATATTGAATGGTTTTAAATGATTTGAAGAAAATGATTGTAAAATGTTTGCATATGAAATTTCATGACTATTAAAAGTGAACTATTTATACAAATATACAAATTGTATATTTAATTCCGAGAATGGGAATTAAAGGACGACAATATTTTTGGGTTTGTTCTATCTACTTCAATTCCTTGTTTCAAGTTTTTGAATGTTTGTTCTACCTTTTCTTATTCTTATTTCAATATTTGAAATACTTGTTCTAAATGAATAAGAAAGGCATATTGAATGGTTTTAAATGATTTGAAGAAAATGATTGTAAAATGTTTGCATATGAAAATTTCATGACTATTAAAAGTGAACTATTTATACAAATATACAAATTGTATATTTAATTCCGAGAACGGGAATTAAAGGACAACAATATTTTTGGGTTTGTTCTATCTACTTCAATTCCTTGTTTCAAGTTTTTGAATGTTTGTTCTACCTTTTCTTATTCTTATTTCAATATTTGAAATACTTGTTCTAAATGAATAAGAAAGGCATATTGAATGGTTTTAAATGATTTGAAGAAAATGATTGTAAAATGTTTGCATATGAAAATTTCATGACTATTAAAAGTGAACTATTTATACAACTATACAAATTGTATTGTACTTTGCTATAAAATATTTGAATACCCTTAATAGAATATTAATCGTTTGGTTCGTATTAAGGATAGATTGGTATACCAATAGGAGTCAAAATAACAGTACTGCGAACGATTTTATTGATATGTCACTCTGATCAGCAACCTAGTGGGACCGTATCGGTAGTGTTCACTATTTGATTGTTATAACCAGTCAGTAGCCCAGCGGGACAGTACTGTGTTATAAAACCATTTTTATATTGGCCTGCAGCCCAGCGAGACCATGCCGGTGACTCTGATATCCGGTATAACGAAGACAAAGGTTAAATTCATTAAGAGCATAATTGAACTGATGGGCATAATTGAACTGATGGGCATAAATTCATTAAGGGCATAATTGAACTGATGGGCATAAGTGAAATTAAGGGCATAATTGAACTAATGGGCATAATTGAAATTAAGGGCATAATTGAACTGATGGGCATAATTGAAATTAAGTGCATAATTGAACTGATGGGCATTATTGAAATTAAGGGCATAATTGAATTGATGGGCATAATTGAACTGATAGGCATAATTGAAATAAAAGGCATAATTGAAATTAAGGGCATAATTGAACTGATGGGCATAATTGAACTGATGGGCATAATTGAACTGATGGGCATAATTGAAATTAAGGACATAATTGAACTGATGGGCATAATTGAAATTAAGGGCATAATTGAAATTAAGGGCATAATTGAACTGATGGGCATAATTGAACTGATGGGCATAATTGAACTGATTGGCATAATTAAACTAATTGGCATTACTAAATTGAATTGAATTGCAAAAATGAATTGAATTGCATAACTGAATTGAATTTGTTAGTATATTTGAATTGATTTGAGATTGTGAAATATTGGAATTGAAAAGAGCATTGTAAAATGCATGATTTGATTAATGCATGATTTATTGAATATGAAAGTTTATTTTGGGATGATCAATGAACTGTAACTGATTATATATATAACAAGTATATGTATTGTATTTACATTGATTATCCATAAAGGTTTGAAAGTATTGAATTGCTAAATTGCATGATTTGTTTTAACTGAAACTGAAGAATGGATTTGTATAGAACCACTAAGCATGAAAATGCTTAGCGTATTGTTTTACCAATGCGTAGGTACCGAGTGATAGACAGTGTAAGGGGGAAGAGGCAAGATCGAGAAGCACAGAGTCACTGAGAAAGAATTGAGGAGTATGCTCCGTCATATGCATTAATATCATTCTGAGCATGACTTTATTTTGTATTTTAAAAATAGTAAATTACGAAACAATGTTGTGTAATATTTTGAAAGGCATGGGATGCTATTTTGTCAGTGAATTGTTTAAATGTTTATGGGCCTACCATAGCGAACGAAAAAAAAAATGCTTCCGCATATTTGAAATCGTTTGAATGAAAATTGTTTGAAAATGGGTGTTACACATATAGACAGATAAGATTTATACAGATAGACAAAAATACATATGGAAAAATAGATAAATAGACATATTTATATATAGACACATAGATAGATAGATAGATAGATAGATAGACAGATAGATAGACAGATAGATAGAAAAAAAAGATTCATAATATGACAATTAAATAGATAGATAGATAGATAAACATATAGACTAATAGATAGATATACATATAGAAGTATAGATAGATAGACATATAGACTTATAGATAGATTGTCATATAGACAAATAAACAAATATATAGATAGACAGATAAAAATAGAGAGATAGACAGATAGCCAAATGGACAGATTGACAGATAGATTAACATATGGACATATATATATATATATAGACTAATCGATTGATAGATAGAAAGATAGACAGATAGATACATAGATAATTAGATAGATTGATAGATATACAAAAAGATAGATAGTCAAGTAGATAGATCAAAAGTTAGGCACATAGATAGAAATATAAATAGTCAGGTAGATTAATTGAAAGATAGCCACATAGATAGATAGATAGATAGATCAGTTAGATAGATATATAGATAGATAGATTGTTAGACATATAAATACATAGACACATAAAAAAGATAGATAAATAAATTGATAGTTAGATAGATAGACATATAGACAGATACATAGTTAGATAAATAGGTAGACATAGAAATATTTATAGATAGACAGATAGATAGATAAATAGATAGATAGATAGACATATTGAAAGATAGGTTGATAGGCAGATAGAAAGATAAATAGAGAGATAGACAGATAGACAGATATACAAATAGAAAGATAAATAGAAGTCAAATATACAGATTAACAGATAAACATATAGACATATTGACAAATAGTCAAATAGTTAGATTGATATTTAGCAAGAAAGGCAGATATGAAGATAGATAGATAGATATATAAAATGATAGATATATAAATAGGTAGATATATTGATAGATAGATTGATTTATTGATTGAATGGTTGATTCATAGATAAATAAATAGATATATAGAAAGATATATATATATATATAGTTAGATATATAGACATATATTAGATAGTTTGATAGATAGATAGATATACAGATAGATAGAAAGATTGATTGATAGGGAGATAGATATATAGACAGATAGATAAATAACTAGATTCATAGATCGTAGATTAACAGATAGACAGAAAAACATATACACTTATAGATAGATAGGCAGATAGACAGATAGACATATACACTTATAGACAGATAAGTAGATAGAGAGATTTACAGATAGATAGATAGACAGATAGATAGATAGATAGATAGATAGATAAATAGATAGATAGATAGATAGACAGATAGACAAATAGACATAAGACATATATACAGATAGACAGATAGACAGGAAGACAAATAAATAGACATACAGATAAATAGATAGATTGATTCATTGATAGATAGATAGATTATCAGTTAGATATAAAGATAAAGAGATAGATAAATATAGATAGATAGATAGACATATAAGCAAATAGATTGATATACATATGGACATATAGATAGATAAATAGAAAGGTAGATAGACAGATAAACAGATAGACAAATAGATAGATAGATAGATAGATAGACAAACAGATAGATAGACAAAAAACCAGATAGACATATAGATAGATAGATAGGTAGATAGATAGATAGACAGATAGACAAAGGACATATAAATAGATTGACAGATAGATTGATTATTATATTGAAAGATATTATATAGATTTATAGTCATTTAGATATAGAGCAAGATAGAGATATAGAAAGATTGATTGATAAATAAATAGACAGATAGATAGACAGATAAACTGATAGACATATAGAAAAATAGATAGATTAACAAATAATTATATAGATAGATAGATAGATATATTGATTAATTGATTGATAGAAAGATAGATAGATTGAAAGATAGACCAAAGATATATCTATAGATAAATTGATAGACAAATAGATAGATAGATATATAGATAGATAGATATACAAAAATATAGAAATATAGATAGAAAGATACACTGATAGATAGATAGATAGATAGGAAAATAAATACATAAACAGATAAATAGATAGACATATATACAAATAGGAAAAATGTTTGATATACAGATATAAAGATAGATAGATTAATAGATACACAGATAGATATATAAATAGATAGATAGATATATAGATAGATAAACAATAAATATGTAGATAGATATATAGATAGATAAAAAAATAAAGTGATAGACAGATAGTTAGATAAAAAGATTGGCAGATAGGCAAATAGAAAGATAGACAGATAGACAATTATATACATATACTGATAGAAAGATAGACTAATTTAATTATAGGTAGATATATGGACAGATAGATGGATAGACTATAAATAAATTGACATATAGACATATAGATATATAAACAGATAGACAGATAGACAAATATACATATTGAAATATAGACTTATAGCCTTATAGACATATATGAAGATAGAAAGATAGACAGATATATATATATATATATATATATAAATAGGGAGATATAAATATAGATAGATTGATTGATAGATATACATATAGACAAATAGATAGATAGACAAATAGCTTGGAAGACAGATAGACAAATAGACAGATAGAAAGATATACATATAAACAGATAGATAAACAGATAAATATATATATCGTAGATAAACAAATAGACAAAAAGATATATACATAGACATATATTTATACAAATTGATAGAAAGACATTTAGAGAGATAGATAAATAGATAGAAATAAAAATGGACATTGAGAGATAGACAGATATACAAATAAACAGATAGACATAAAGATAAACACAATATAGATAGATAGACAAATAAAAACTAGATAGATAAACAGATATACAAATAAACAGATAAACAGATATACAGATATAGAAAGATTGATAAATAGATAGATAGATAAATAAAAACTAGATAAACACAATATAGAAAGACAGATATACAAATAAACAGATATACAAATAAACAGATAAACAGATATACATATAGATAGATAGATAAATAAAAACTAGATAAACACAATATAGAAAGATTGATAAATAGATAGATAGACAGATATATAGATAGACAGATAGATTGATAGACTGATAGATAGATAGATAGACTGATATATAGATATATAGATTGAAAATTAGATAGATAGACAGATAGACTGATAGATAGATAGATAGATAGTTAGACAGATATACAAATAGAAAGAAAGAATGAAGTATAGATAGATAGATGGAAAGATTGAGAGATACACAATTATATAGATGGTAAGATAGTAAGATAGACAGAAAGATCGATAGATATATAGATAGATAGACAAATAGACAGATATACACATCGATAGATAGATAGATAGACAGACAGACCAATAGATAGATAGACAGACTGACAGACAAATAGATCGATAGATAGATACATAGATAGATAGATCAATAGATATATAGATAGATAAACAGATAGACAAATAAATAAATAGATAGATAGATATATAAATACATAGATAGATAGACAGATAGAATGATAGATAGATATAAATATAAACAGATAGACAAATAGACATATAGATAGATAGACAGATAGAAAATATATAGATAGATAGATATACAGATAGACATATAGATAGTTAAATAAATAGTTAGATAAACATATACACAGATAGACAGATAGATAGATAGACAAATAGACAGATAGACACACAGACATATAGATAGAGAAATAGATAGATATATAGAAGACTAATAAATAAATAGATAGATAGATAGGCAGACTTACATATATACAGATAGACATATAGATTGATTGATTGATTGACTGATAAACATAAGATAGATGAAAATTTTGAAAGATTGGCAGGTAGAAAAATAGACATACATACAGACAGACAAACAGAAAGATAGTTACATAATGTCACAACCCACATTTATAGGCTGTGACTGACGCTAGGGATAATTTATAGGCTTAAGGCCACCAAAACCCATAGGAAGCCTAAGTCACATAATTTTTATCGTAAATTTGGCACGACCTATTCATTTCTATAACACATGATAAATCCGATTGACCTTTGTGGTCTCTACTAACAAAAATGACCTCAACGGTCTCTTAAATAATATCAAATAAGGTTTCATCAAAAGCAAAATTTATCACTCTATTATTCAATGTTTTTCAACTTAACCAAATAATTCACTTTATAACCAAGTTAATTCACAATGGGTCCTTCTAGAAACTTAGACTCTTATTCACCAAATAATCAAAATAATAATCCATTACATTTTTCAAATAAAATCCAAGTGGTCTAGAAATGCTTGGATTCTCCTTTCTTTGTCTACCCCGAAAAAAGAGAAAATCAACATGGATTAGATAACTCCGTGAGTAAAAAAAATATCACCATACTTGTTAGGCTAGTTATTAAAGGCCACTTAAGAAGGATGGTTATGCTCAATCAACAATCACCGTATATATGTTATGCACAAAATAGTGGCAATATGAACAACAATATCAAATGATATTTAGAGTTTTGAAACACAAAAATATAGTTTACCATTCAGGAATCCATACATTCCTTTTTACCTTTATACTGAAATCCATACATTCCAACCAAAGATCCATAGAATAGGTCAAGTTCTATGCCTAGAGTTATACCACCTCTCTAGGAAGGCACTAGCTTTTTCCGCACAATAGGGTACCATGTGCACATAGCCTGATGACCTCCCCATCAGTTATGCTTTTATATGATTCATACCATCAAATGCTATTAACGATTTCAAGTTATAACTGACCATACTCAGCATGAGACAAAAATGGCAATATAAAAGAATATAGCTTACCGTACACAACATACAAAAAGAGAACACTAAATACAATAAAAGTTAGCTGACCATGCTCAGCATGAATATTCATCAAGATACGTGATTTGTGGCATATGACGAATTCAATTCAATGAATACTCAAGAATAAGGGTTTTAATCAGAGTCAATTACTACAATCAACTCAAAGAATGAAAACACTGCTATACATTTCGAAGGTGCAAGTATGGTGATATAAATTTTTACACCTCTCTATTAGTCCAGGCTTAACTAGGCTATTGATCACCAGTAGAAAAATTTCACTAACATCCATATCATTCCAATGATATCAAATTTTCCCTAAGATACATCCATTAGGTCCTTCTATGATTTTGTCCAAATCAATTTTCAAATAGAAATTCACATTCAATCGATTCTACCCTTAATTCAACTAATTACCAACTCAATTTCATTCTAAATAAAATTTTCCCAAATTTTAAGCATAATAGACCTAATTTATACCTCTTAGGATACATTATATACATTCAAAATATAATAACAACCTAGCATACACATTAGAAAAATTAATTAATTCCAAACAGCCCTAATTGACCATCCAAACAATAACCATTCATCATTTCAGCTACTTTCCTCCAATACAAACCATGCAAAACCAAAATTAAAAACAACGGAACTTTTAAATACCTTCGGAAGTCTCCCACCATGAAAAATCACATGTTGTTTCAAATGGAATTGGCTGCTACAATATTTTCTTGCTTTCCTAGCAGTTCGGCACTAAATGGAGAACCTAAGGTTCTTCAATTTTTTTATTTTGTTTCTAGCTCTATTTTCTGAGACCTAATATTTTTTAAAATTAATTCAATATTCCACTTAAGTCCCTCAGGTTTTTCATAAATTTTTAAAAGGCCCTGGGAATTATTAAAAATATCTCTTTGGGCATTGGTCAACAAAATTTGTTGACTTTTCCATACTTAATTGAAAGTACACGTATTTTTTATTATTTTTTTTATTGATGTATTTTCATTAATTTTATTTCTATAACATATATTTGGACATTACATTGCTTCAAAAAAAATTCCAGAATTTATTTCATTCATTGTGTATTTTAAAAATTCTATTTCGGTCAACTACTTCGAATTTGACCTTATCGGGTATATTTTTCACAAAATTCCCTTTAATTGAGAAATAATTTCTAAAAATTATTATAAATTCATGATGGACCTTAATACACCTAGAATTAAATTCCATGAAAAAAAAATCATTTAAAAAAATGTTTGGTGTGTTACAAGATAAACAGATAGACATATAAACATATACATAGAAAGATAGTTAGATATATAGGCAGATAGACTCAATATAGATAGATAGATAGACAGATATATATATATATATGGATAGACAAATATACAGATAGATAGATAGACAGATATATAGAAAGATAGATATACAAATATACAGATAGATAGATATATATAAATAGATGGAGAGATAGAGTGACAAATAGAAAGATAGATAGATTGATTGACAAATATAAATATAGATAGATATATGGATAGATATATAGAGAGACAGATAGATATACATATAATTAGATAGATAAATAGATAAACAGACTGACATATATACAAAAGATCAATAGACAAATAGTCAAATAACAGATAGACAGATAGACAAAAGATAGATAAACAGATAGATAGACATATAGATAAATAGATAGATAGATATAAGATAGATAAACTGATAAATAAATATACAGATAGTCAGATAGGCAGATAGATAGATAGATAGACAGATATATAGATAGATAGTTAGAAAAATAGATAGATAAATAGACAGATAGATAGATAGACAAATAGATAAATGTATAGATAGATAGAAATAAAGATAGATAGATATATGGAAAGTTAGATATATAGATAGATAAACAGATAGATAGATAGAGATACAAATAGATAAAAAGATAGGTAGATAAATAGATTGAAAGATATACAGATAGACTGATAGATAGATAGACAGATAGAAAGATACAATATAGATAGGTAGAATGATAGACAGATAGATCGATACAGATAGACGCATAGACATATAGATTGATAAATAGATAGATAGATAGACATATAAATAGATAGATAGCTAGATTGACATATATACATAGAGTCTGATAGACAGAGAGGCATATAGGTAGATAGATTGAAGATAGATAGAAAAATAGATAGAAAGACAAAAAGACAGATAGTAAGATAACAATATATCTAGATAGGCAAATATAAAGATAGATAGATAGATAGATACATAGATAGGTAGGTAAATAGATTGACACACACATACATATATATATATATATATATACACATAGAT
Organism: Sapria himalayana; assembly: GCA_029783825.1. Lineage (NCBI taxonomy): Eukaryota > Viridiplantae > Streptophyta > Magnoliopsida > Malpighiales > Rafflesiaceae > Sapria > Sapria himalayana. The sequence continues at coordinate 50,656 of JAREIK010014898.1, read as the reverse complement.
AAATGGATATACAGATAGATAGTTAGATATATAGATAGATATATAGAGAGATAGGTAGATAGATAAATAGATAGATAGTTAGATAGACAAATAGAAAGATAGATATATAGATAGAGAGACAAATAGACATATAGACAGATAAACAGATAGATAGATTGAGAAATAGACTAATAGACATACAGATAGATAGAAATATAAATAGATAGACAGATATATGGATAGATAGATGATGATATAGACAAACAAATAGAATGATATAGACACAAATAGAATAAGAGACAAACAGACATACACAGAAATAGATATAAAGACAGACATACAAACAGACAAATAGACAAATAGAAATCATACAAATAAAATGATAGATAGATATATTGAAAAATTGCTAGAAAGACATAAAAACAAATAAATAGATAGACAAATATCAAGATAAAAAGATAAAATATAGATTGATAGACAGATAGATAGATATATAGATAGATAGATATACATATATATAGATATACATATAGACACATAGACAGTTATATAGATATACAGATTGAACAAATTGATAGAAGTAGATTCGAAGAATGATATATAGACAAATAGTAGGATAGACAAATCGACATATAAATAGATAGATAGATAGATAGATATATATATATATATTAATATAAACAGATAGATAGATAGATAGACAGACATAAAGACAAAAGATAGATAGATAGATAGAAGATAGATAGATATACAGATAGACATATAGGCAGAGAGATATATAGGCAAAAAGATATATAGATACATAGACATATAGATAGAAATAAATATATATAAATAGACAGATAGATTGATAAACAAATAGACTAAAAGATATATTTATATATCCAAATGGCATATAGATAGATAGGCAAATAGAAAAATAGAAACCTAATCATATAGAGTGATAGACAGAAAGAAAGAAGGTCATATACACAAATAGACATCTAGATATATATATATATATATATAGACATATAGTCAGATAGACAAATAACTAGATAAATAGAAAGAATGATATATAGATAGATAGAGAGATAGACAAATATATAGATAGACAGAAAGATATATCGACAGAAAGAAAAATTGAAAGATACTAAGATAGATAGATAGATAGACAGCTAAGTAGATAGCTAGATAGATAGATAGACAAATATATAAATAGATAGATAGATAAATAAATAGACATATAGATAAAATGATAGAATGATTGATTGATAGCTAGAAAGATATACAGATAAAGAAATAAGCAGATAGACATATGACATATCGACAGGCAGACAGACAGACAGATAGATATATAGATAGAATGACAGATTAATAGATAGACATATACAAATATAAATAGATAGACAAATATACATATAGAAATATAGTTAGATAGACAGATAGAAAGATAAACAAATAGATGGATAGACAGATGGATAGACAGACAAACAAATAGATAGATAGTTAGACAAATTGATAGATATAGGTTAAATGATAGACAAATAGCCATATAGACACTTAGAAAAATAGACAGATAGACATATAAACACATACATTGATATACAAATAGACAAATTGATAGATAGACAGAAGATAAAAGATAGATTGGAAGATTTAAAGATAAACAGATAGTCAGATAAAAAGATAGAAGGATAGACAGTTAGATAGACACATAGATAGGTAGACAAATAGATAGATAGATAGATAGTTTGATAGATAGATAGATAAATAGATTGATAGACTGATAGATAGATAAACAAATAGATAGATCGAAAGATAGATAGATAGAATGATAGACAGATTGACATATAGACAGATAGAAACATAGATATATAGATAGATATATAAATAGATATATAGATAGATAGATAGACAATTACATAGATAGATAAAAATATATATATATATATATAAATGATAGATAAATAGATTTAAATATAGACATATAGATAGATATATAGATAGATTGATAGACATATAGTCAGATAGACAGATAACTAGATAGATAGATAGATAGATTGATTGATTGAAAAAAAACAGATAGATAGAAAGATAGATTGACAGATAGACAAATTAAAAGATAGAAAGATAGACAGATAAATAGATAGATAGATACAGACATATTGGCAGATCGATAGACTAACAAATAGAGACATAGAATGATAGATAGATAGATAGATAGAAAAATATACAAATAGATAGATATATAGAAAAATAGACAGATAGATAAATAAAAAGATTGATAGATAAATAGGTAGATAGAGATATAGATAAATATGTAGATTGGAGACTGATAGACTATTAAAAAGATAGATTGATTGATATATAGCTAGATAAATAAACATATAGATAGATAGACATATAGACAAATAGATAGATAGTCATATAGAAAGAGAGATAGATAGCCAGATAGAAAGTTAGACAGATAGAAAGATAGATAGATAGACAGACATATATATAGACAGAGAAATAGATAGATGAACAAATACACAGTTACATAGATAATAGATAGATAGATAGAAAGACATGTAGCCACATACACAAATAGACAGATAGACATATAGACACATACATAGATAGACTGATAGACATATTGATTGATTAATAGAAGACAGAAGACAAATTGGAAGATAGATAGATAGTCAAATATACAGATAAACACATAGACAGACAGATAGATATATAGATAGAAAGATAACCACATAGATATCTAGACAGATAGATTGATTGATTCACACATAGATAGAAAGATAGATAGATATATATACAGAAAAATAGAGAAAGAGATAGATAGATAGAGAGATAGATAGATAGACAGATAGATAGATAGATATACAGACAGATAGATAGAACGATAGATAAACATATAGATATATAGATAGACAAATAGACAGATACCAGATTAAAAGAAAGATAGATATACAAAAGACAGATAGATAGATATATAGATAAATAGATACACACAAAGTTAGAAAAATAGATATACATATAAACTGATAGACATATAAATAGATAGATAGAAGATAAATTGATAGATAGATAGAAAAAATATATAGATAGATAGATAGATAAACATATAGATATATAGACAGATATATAGATATATAGATAGATCGATAGATATACAAATATATATATATATATAAGATAAATAGATAGATATATAAATAGTCAGATAGACAACAAAACATATAGACATATAGATAGATAGACAGATAGACAGATGGATAGATAGATATATAGGTAGGTAGACAGACAGATAGATAACCTGATATCTAGAAAGGCAAATAGATATATAGAAAGAGAGATATAAAGATGATAGAGAGTTAGATAGATAGATAGAAAAATAGATAGATAGACAAATAGATAGAGAGAGAGATAGATAGATAGATAGATAGAAATATAAATAGACATATAGATATTTAAACTGATAGATAGATAGATAGATAAATATATAGGTAGATAGACAGATAGATAAATAGACTGATAGACTAATAGATAGAAAGATAGGATGATAGATTGATAGACTAATTGACAAATAGACAGATAAATAGATAGATAGATAGATTAATTGAAAGATAAATAGATAGGTAGATAGAAAGATAGCTAGATAGCAAGATACCAAAATAGGCATATATATAGATAGATAGCTAGAAAGATAGATATAAAAATAGATAGATAGATATATAGTTAGACAGATAATCATATAAAGATATACATAATTAGATAATAGTCATATAGATAGATTTATAGATAGAGAGATAGACAGATAGATAGATAGTCAGAATGACAGATAGGTATATAGGAAAATAGGTAGATAGATAAATAGATAGATAGATAGAAAAATGTACATATCTACAGATAGATAGACAGACAGACAGATAGATAGAAAAACAAATAGACAGATAGACAAATAAACATATAGATAGATTGACACATTGATAGATAGATAGATAGATAGATAGACAGACCGATAATTAGATATATAGAAGAGAGATAGATAGATAAATCATTAGACAAATAGAAAGTTAGATAGAATGATAATTAGATAGACAGGCATAAATATAGATAGATAGATAGATAAATATATAGACAGATAGACATATAAATAGACTGAAACATTGATAGATAAATAATAAGATAGATAGACAAATAACCTTATATAATGATAGACAAATAGTCTTACAGATAAATAGATAGACACATAGATAGATTAAAGATAGACTGATAGATAGTTAGATAGACATATAGACTAGTAGACACAAAAACATATGCAGACATATAGATAGATAGATAGTTTGATTCATTGATTGACAAATAGACAGATTTATACATATAGATGGATATACAAACAGATAGATAGACAAATAGCAGATTAACATATAGACAGATTGATAGATCGACAGATAGCAGATCGAATGATACTCAGATAGAAAGATTGGTAGATATATAGATAAATAGAAAGATAGATAAATAGATAGATAGAAAGATAGATAGAGTGATAGATAAAATATATAGATAGCTAAATAGCTAGAAAGATAGATAGGTAGAAAAATATATTTATAGATAAAAAGATAGAAAGAGATTTAGATAAATAGATATATATTTTATATATATATATATATAGTTAGATAGATAGATACACAGATACACAAAAAAAATAGATAGTTAGACAGACAACCAGAGAGATAGATAGACATATACACAGATAGACAAATAGATAGGTAGATAGATAGACATATTGACAGATAGACACAAAGATAAATAGACAGATATATAGATAGATAGACAGATTGCTAGATATCAAAATAGCTAGATAGACCAATAGGTATATTGTTAGATAGATTGATTGAAAGATAGTGAAAACATAGTTAGAGAGAGAGATATATATATATATTTATATTTATATATAGTTAGATATATGGATAGATAGAAAGATAGATAGATAGAGTGGTAAATAAATAGAGATAGCTAATTTGACCATATAGACATAATAACATATACATAGATAGATAGACATATAGACATATTTATATATAGATAGATTGACATATAGATAGATATACATATAGATAGATTGACAGACAAACACATAGATAGATAGATAGATAGATAGACAAATAAATAGATAGACAGACAAATAGACAGACAGATAGATAGATATATACACAAATATGCAGATTAAGAGATATAAAGATAGGCTGAAAGACAGATAAACAGATAGATATATAGAAAGACAGATATACAAATAGATAGATCGATAGATAGACAGATATACAGATAGATAGATCTACAGATAATCAAAAATTTAGATATACAAATATATAAATGGATATATTGACACATAGATAGAGAGACAGATTGATAGATAAATAGATATATAGAAAGATAGATAGACAGATAGACTTACAAAAAATAGAAAGAAAGATAGATATGTAATTAGACAGAAAGACACATAGACACATTGACAGATAAATAGATAGACAGATAGACAAATAGATAGATATATAGATAGATTGATAAACAGATAGATACATAGACAGAAAGATAGATATACAGATAGATAGAGAGATACATAGAAAAATAGTTAGTTAGATTGATAGACAGATAGGCACATAAACAAATAGTAGATAGATTTATAGACAGATAGATAAATAGACAGATTAACAGATAGACAAAAAGATTGAAATATTGATAGATAGATAAACAGATAGAGAGATAGATAAATATACAAATAGATAGATAGATAGATATACAGATAGACAGATACATAGATAGACATATAGATAGTTAGACAGATAAACTATTAGATAGATAGATAAATAGACAGACAGATAGATAGATAGATAGATAGACATATAAACATATAGAAAGAAAGATAGATAAATAAATAGTCACATTGAAGCATAGACACATAGACAGTAGATAGATTGACAAATAAAATGTTAGACAAATAGATTGATTGATTTATAGAGAGATAGACAATAGATTGATAGACAAATAGATAGATAGAATTAGAGATAAACATATAGATAGATAGATAGATAGACAAATAGCTTAATAAACATATAGACACATACAGAAAGTCACATAGTTAGATAGAAGACACTTAGAAACATAGATGATAGACAGATAGAAATATAGATAGAAAGATAGATATACAAATAGACAGATTAATAGATAGAAAAATAGATAGATAGATAGATATATAGATAGACAGATAGACATATATATAGATTGATAGATTGACTGATATACAAATAGAGAAATAGATAGATAGACAGATAGACAGATCCATATAATGATATATAGACATATAGATAGATAGACAGATAGACCGATAGACACATAGACATATACAGACATATAGATAGATAGTTTGATTGATTGATTAACAAATAGATAGATTTATACATATAGATGGATATACAAATAGATAGATAGACAAATAACATATTAACATATAGACAGATTGATAGATTGATAGAAAGCCAGATAGCATGATAGTCATATAGAGAGATTGGTAGATAGATAGATAGATAGATAGATAGATAAATAGTTAGACAAAGATATATAGATAAATAGATAGATACAAAGATAGATAGAAAGATAGATAGATATTAAGTTAGAGTGATAGATAGATTGATAGAAAGATATATAGATAGAAAAATATACATTGAGATAAATAGACAGATAAATAGATAAACAGATAAATAGATAGACAAATAGATGGATTGATTGATTGATAGAAGAAAGATAGAAAAATAGATAGACAGATATATATATATATATATATAGATTTACAGATTGATAGATAAATAATTAGACAGATAGGTAGATAGATAGATTGATAAATTAATAGATTGACAAATTGATAGATCGACAAAAAGATTGATAGATAGAACATGATATATGCCTATAGATAGATAGACACGGACAGACATAAAAAATAGAATGATAGATAGATAGACAAACAAATGGATAGACAAATTGATAGATAGATATATTAATAGATAGACAGATAGATAAATAGATATTTACACAGATAAATAGATAGACAGATAAATAGAAAGATAAAAAGATGATATATAGATAGATAAAAAGATGATAGATAGATAGATAGTTTGACATATAGACACATAGTCACATAGACAAATAGAGAGATAAAAATATATACAAATAGACAGGCAGACAGAAAGACATATAGGAAAATAAATAAATAGACATATGGAGAAATAGGTAGATAGACATATAGATAGAGTCACAGAAAGAAAGAAAGATATAGAGATAAATAAATAGATACATAGATAGACAAATAGATATATAGGAAAATAGATAGATATACTGATAGACAGACAGATAGATAGATAGATAGACAGTTAAACATATAAATAGATAGATAGATAGGTAGGTAGGTAGATAGATAGATAGACACATATATAGATAGACAGATATACATATTAAAAGATAGATAAAAAGATAAATAGATAGATAGACAGATTGAAGATTGAAAGATTGATAGATATATAGATAGATAGATTGACAAATACACATATAGATAAATAAATAGACAGATAGACATATAGATAAATAGATAGATGAATAGATAGATAAATAGATCGATAAATAGATATATAGATAAATAGAAAGACAGATAGACAGATAGAGTGATAGACATATCGACAGATTGACAAATAGATAGATTGATAAATATACAGATAAATAAATATACAAATAGATAGTAAGATTGATTGATTGATAGATAGATTGAAAGATTGACAAATATGCAGATTGACAGATAGAGAGATAAACAGATAGATTGATAGACATATACATAGATAGATAGATAGACACATTTATAGATAGATAGATAGATAGCCAAATAGCCAGATACATAATATAAACAAATGGACAGATAGACAGATAGTTAGTTAGTTAGATAGAAGATAGATAGACAGAAAGATAGATAGATGGTAGACAGATAGACAGATATACGGATAGACAAATAGACAGATTGATAGATAAACAAAAAGACAGATAAACAAATAGACAGATAGAGAGTAGACAGTTAGATAAAAAAATAGATATATAAACAGTTAGATAGATTGACAAAAGACATATAGATATATAGACAGATAGACAGAATGACATATTGAAAGATACATAAAAACATATATAAAGACATTTAAACAGATAAATAGATAAATAGATTGACATATAGATATATAGATAGACAAATAAATAGGTTGATAGAAAAATAGATAGATAGACACATACATAAAAAGACAGATAGACATAGACATATAGAAAAATACATAGACAGACAGAGAGATAGATAGATAGATATATATATATATATATATATACATAGATAGATAAACAGATAGAAAGATAGTCAGATAGACATATACACAGATTGACATATATAAATATAGATATATTGGAGATATATAGACATATACACACATATATAGACAGACATATAGATAGATTTATAGATATACAGATAGATAGACAAACAAATAGATAGATAAATAGATAAATTGATTGATTCATAGTTGGACAAATAGACAGATAAATAGATAATGAGATACACACATATATAGATTGACAGATAGAAAGATAGACAAATTGATAAATAGATTAATAGACAAATAGACATATAAATAGATAGACAGAAAGATATATAGATAGAGAAATAAAAATATAAACTATAGATATATAGACAGATAGATATATAGATAGATAGATACATAGATTGATAGACAATTAGTTAGATAGATAAATAGAAAGAAAGATAGATAGGCTGATAAATAGATAAATAGATAGATAGATAGACTAATAGACACATAGACAGATAGACAAATAGATGGAAATAGAGATAGATAAACAGATAGAAAGATATACATATATATATATATATATATATATATATATATATATAGACAGATAGATAGATAGACATATAGACAGATTGAATGATAGATAGATTGTCAGATAAACATATACACAGATAAATATATTTATATATAGAGAGATAGATAGATAGATAGAAAAATAGACAGATACATAGATAGGCAGATAGACAGATAGACAGGCAGATAGAGATATAGAAAGATAGAAAATAGACATATATAATGATTAACAGACATATAGATAGATAGATATACTAATACACAGATAGATAGAAAGATAGATAGACATATAGACAAATTATCATATAGAGAAATAGACATATAGATAGATAAACAGAAAGACTTATATATAGGTACACAATAGAAAGATAGACATATAGACAGATAGACATATAGATAGATAGAAAAATAGATATATAGATAGTTAGATAGACATATTGATAGATTGACAAAAATAAAGACAGACATAAAGATAGATAGCTTGATAAACTGATATACAGATATACAAATAGATAGATAGATAGATTTATAAATAGAAAGATCGACAGATAGATTGTCAGATAGATAGATATAAATATAGACAGATAAATAGATAGTCAATTAGATCGACACACACATAGACAGATAGATAGATAGACAGATAGAAAAATACAGAAATAGCCAAATAGACAGATAGACATATAGACATATAGACAGACAAATAGATAAAGAGTTATATATATAGATAGATATAAATATCGACATATAGTTAGATATATGGATAGACAGAAAGAAAGAAAAATAAAAAGATATACAAAAAGATAGATACACAGAAGGATAAATAGACATATAGACAGATAGATAGCGAGACAAAATGATAGATAGACAGACAGATAGACAAAAAGATATAAAGATAGACAGATAGAAAGATAGACAAATAGACAAATATACAAATAGATAAATAGTCAAATAGACAAATAGATAAATTGACAGAGAGACACATAGATAGATAGATAAATAGATAGATAGACAGATAGAAAAATAGACATATAGACATATACATAGATATATAGATAGAAAAATAGATTGCTAGATATATATATATATATAGTTAGATAGAAAGATAGAAATATAGATAATTGATACACAGATAGATAGAAAGATAGATAGTTAGATAGACTATTATACACATAGACATATAATCATATACATAAATAGATATATAGATAGATATATAAATAGTTATACAAATAAATATATAGACATATATATAGATAGATAGATAGATATAAAGACAAATTTATAGATAGATAGATAGAAAGATAGACAGATAGATATATAGACAGTTAGACTAATAGACAAATAAACAGATAATATATAGATATAAAAACAGAGATATAGATAGATATATAGATATATAGATAGATAGATAAAAGATAGATAGATTGATAGATATATATATAGATATACAGATAGTTAGATAGTTAGATAGATAAATAGATAGACAAATAGATTGTTAGACAGATAGATAGATAGCCAAACAGACATATAAACATTTATATAAATAGATGCATAGATAGATATATACACAGATAGAAAGATATATAAATAGGTAAATAGATTGATAGACAGATAAAGAATTAAATAGATAGACACATATACAAAAATATAGTTATATAGATATGTAGATATATAGATAGATAGATAGATATACAATTAGATAGATAGACAGATAGACAAGTAGATTGTTAGATAGTTAGATAGATAAATAAATAGATAGATAGATAGATAGAGAGATAAATAAATAGATACAAAGACAGAATAGTGCATAGCTAAAAATAGGGTATAAATGAAGGAGATCCCATTGCAGGATGTGTTAATTCTGCATTTCGGCAGAATAGTGCATAGCTAAAAATGCAAGGGTGTCAAGATAATATGTATGTAATTTAGAAAGTATGTGCTAATTCTGCATATCTAAAAATATGTGCTAATTCTGCATTTCGGCAGAATTCGATATTCTCTTTAGAAAGTATGTACTTTGACTTTCCTTGCAGGACAATATGTATTCTGACTTTCCTTGCAGAATGTTAAGGAGGAGAAATCGACAATTCTGTGGAGCTTTAGTCTTATGTTGTATAAGTTTAATCAAGGATAAGGATAATAGGGTGTCAAGATCTTGTAGGCACGTTCGTTTTTTTTTTCTCTTTGGTTTTGTTACAGGATCGACAATGTATAAACGAGGAAGGAAGACGGCTGGAAACCTTTTAGAAAGTATGTGAAGAGAAGAGCCAGACGCACGGGGAAGAGGAGAGATAGAGGCCCGACCACATGGGCAGCACTATCCCCATATGCTGCCTCCAGATGCTGTTTGCTGCTGCTACAACTACCTCCACACAGATGTAGAGACAATATCAAATAAAGGAGCATATTTTATTGAAAACCTGCCTGAACAAAAAATCAGGATGATGGGAGAATAAAGAAGAAGCTGTGGAAAGTCTGTTGCTGTCTGTTGCTGCCATAAGCACAGTCTGTTGCTGCCATGGGAGAACAAAAATTTTACACAGTGCATATACCTATGTAGAGAGCACTCTATTGCTGCCATGAGTCCTCCCGCTGCTGAGATGAGTATACCTGCTGGTGTGGAAAGTCTACCTGCTGTTCACTGTTACATAATTATGAAGAATCACAAAGAGAGCGACTTCCACCACAGTTAACTTAAAAAAGGATAATGCTCTGTATTTTGGGCTAGGGAATTGCCCTGTAAATGTAATGTCTTACAAATAGACTTCTAAGGTTGTAAAGGTTTTCCTCCGCCTACAAGTGAGGGTTATGTTTTCTTTAATAAAAGATAAAAGCCTTTTTTTAAAAAAAAATAAAAAAAAATAAATAGATACAAAGACATATAGATAGATAGAAAATTAGCCAAATAGATAACTAAATAGATAGACTGATAGATTGATCGATATATAGACATATTGACAGATAGTCAGATATGCAAAGAAATAGTTAGACAAATAGATAGATAGAAAAATAGACTGATAGACAACAAGATAGATAAATAGATAGTTAAATAGACAAATACATAGATATATACATATAGAGATTGATAGTTAGACAAATAGATAGAAAGAACGATAGATGGATATTAGATTAATAGACAATTATTCATATGGACAAACAGACATATACATAGATAGATAAATTGACATATAGAGAGATATATAGATAGAAAGATAGATAAATAGACATATACTTAGATAGATAGATGGACAGATAGATAGATAGATAGATAGATAGATAGATAGATAGATAGATAGACATAAAGATAGATAAACAGAAAGTCAAATAGATAGGTAGATAGACAGATATATAGATAGATAGACAAATAGACAGATAGAGACATTGACAAATAGACAGACAGATAGATAGATAGACATATAGAAAGATAGATAAATAGCCAAATAGATATATAGAAAGATAGCCTAATAGATAGATAGTCAAATAGATATACAGATAGACAGGTAGATAGATAGATAGATAGATATATTAATATATATAATGATAGGCAGATAGGCACATGGTAGATAGACAGATAGATAGATAGATAGATGAATAGACTAGACAGATAGAGAAATAGACAGATAGATAGATAAATATATATATAGATACACAGATATACATACATATATATATATATATATTGATAGATAGATAAATAGATAGATAGATAGATAGCCAGATAAATAGATAGATAGATATAAAGATAGATATAGAAATAAACATATAGATAGATATACAAATCAATAGATAAAAAGATAGAAAGATAGATAGATAGATAGATGTAGAGAAGACAGATAGATAGATAGACAGATAGACAGATAGACAGACAGATAGATAGATAGATAGAAATATAGACAGATAGATAGAGAGACAGATAGGAAGATATACCGATAGATACATAAAATGATAGATGGATAGTAAAATAGAGAAATAAATAGATAGATAGATAGACCTTTTAGATAGATAGACAGATAGACAGATAAACAAATATACCTTTTAGATATATTAGATGTAGAAAGATATATACATATAGACATATTGATAGATACACAGATAGACATATAGATAGACAGATTGACAAATAAAAAGATGAGAGATAGACAGACAGAAAAATAGATAAATAAATAGATAGACAAATAGATTGATAGATAGTTATATAGATAGTTATATTTATTATAGAAATAAACATATATAGATAGAAATATAGATAGATAAATAGATAGATAGATAATTAGATAGATAGACACATAGACATATACATAGAGAGATAGATAGATAGATAGACAGATAGAAAAATGAAAATAAGGAGATAGGTAGATAAGCAGATAGGTAGATATACAGATAGATAGATAGATAGATAGATAGATATATGAAGAAAGGTAGATAGAGATATAGTCATATAAGCAGATAGACAGGTAGATAGATAAATAGATAGATAGAGATAGATAGATAGATATATATATATATATATATAGAAAGATAGATAAAAAATTGATAGATAGGTAGATTGGCATCTAGACAAATAGACAAATAACATATAGACAAATAGATAGATTAAAAGATAAACAAATAGAGAGATAGATAGACATATAGACTGATAGACATATATACAAATAAACAGATAGATAGATAAATAGATAAATAGATTTACAGATAAAAATATAGGTAATTAGAGAGATAGATAGGTATGTAGATAGGTAGTTATATAAATAGATAGAAGATAGACAGATAGATAGATAGACTAATAGGTAGATATATAGATTGATAGATAGAAATATAGGTAGATATATATATAGACAGATATACAGATAGACAGATAGAAAGATAGACATATATACAGAAAGATAGAAAGTCAGATTAACAGTCTGACAGATTGACAGATAAATAGAAAGACTGTTAGATTGTACGAAATATAGACAGATGCGTAGATAGATAGATATAAAGATAGATAAATAGATAGATAGTCAGATAGGCAGATATACATATAATTAGATAGGCATATAGTAAAATAGTTAGATAGGTAGATAACTAGATAGAGAGATAAATAGATAGACAAATAGACCGATAGATAGTTAGATTGATAGACAGATATATAAAAATATAAATAGATAGAAAGATAGATATATATATATAGATAGACAAATAGACACATAGACAAATAGATAGACAGATTGATATATAGACAAATTGATAGATAGATAAATAGACTGATAGAGAGAAAGGTAGACTGACAGATAGATAGATAGGTAGACAGACAGACATATAGACATATAGATAGATATAAGATAGATAAACTGATAGATAGACAGACACATAGACATGTAAATAGAAAGACACATGGACATGTAAATAGAAAGACATATAGATAGATAGATAGATAGATAATAAATAAACAGATTTGACAGATAGATAGATATACAGATAACCAGATATCCAAATAGCTATATAAATAGATGGAGAGATATAAAAATATAAAAATATTTTTAAAGACAAATCGGCAAATAGGCACATAGATAGATAGACATATATATAGATAAAAAGATATGCAAATAGACATATAGACAGATAGAAAATTAGATATATAGACAAATAAATACATAGACAGACAAATAGAGAGATAGATACATAGATAGATACATAGATAGATATATAAATATATAGAAAGACAAATAGATAGACAGACAAATATATATATATATATATATATATATATATATATAGAAAGACAGATAAATTAACAAATATATTGATAGAAAGTTAGACAGAAAGACCAAATAGATAGATAGATAGATATACAGATAAATAAATAGACAAATTGATAGATAGTTAGACAAATAGATAGTTATATAGATAAATAGATAAATAGAAAGACTAATAGATAGGTAGAAATATAGATAGACAGATAGATATATAGATAGATAGATAGGAAGATCTACAGATTGACTGATAGAGATATAGATAGAAAGAGAGACAAATAGATAGATAGACAGATAGGAAGATCTACAGATTGACTGATAGAGATATAGATAGAAAGAGAGACAAATAGATAGATAGATAGATAGACAGATAGAAAGATAGATATACAAATAGATAGATATATAGGTATACAGACAGATAGATAAATAAATAAATATATAGAGATATATATATATAGGCAAATAGACAGACAGATATATATATATATATATATATAGATTAACAGATAGGAGATAATTAATTGATAGTTAGACTGATAAATAGATAGACAGATAGATCGATAGATAGATAGACAGATAGCCATAATGATAAATAAATACATAGATTGATAGACATATAGATAGATAGATAGACAGAAGACATATAGCCAGATTGACAAAAAGATATATAGATAGATTGATTCTTGATAGATAGATAAATAGTTATAGAGATAGACATTTAGGAAGATAGACAAATTTATAGATAGATAAATAAATAGATAGGGTAATAGATAAATAGGCACATAGACAGATAGATAGGCACATAGACAGATAGATAGGCAAATAGACAGATAGATATATAGATAGATAGATAAATAGACTAATAGATAGAAAGAAAGATAGAAAGAGAAATAGATAGATAGTTAGACAAATAAATACATAGATAGATAAACAGTTAGATAGGTAAATAGATATATAAATAGATAGATATATAGATAGACAGAAATACAAATAGACAAATAGACACAGAATAATAGATAGAGAGACAGATTGCCATAAAGATATATAAATAGATAGATAGATAGATATACCAATTGATAGATAAATAGCTCAATAGATAAACATATAGACATATATATATATATATATTGATAGATATATTGATAATATAAAGATAGTTAGATAAATATAAAGATATATAGGTAGATAGGCACATAGAAAGATATATAGATAGATAGACATATAGATTGATAGAAAAATTATATAGATAGACAAATATATTGATAGACAGACCAAAAGATAGAAAAATTGATAATTAAATTTATAGACATATAGATAGATGGAAATATATAATGATAGACAGAATAGATAGATAGATAAATAGAGTGACATATAGATAGATATATAGATAGACATTTAGATACATAAATAGTCAAATATACAGACAAATAGATAAATAGATAAATAGACAAAAAGATAGATATATAGATATATAGATATATAGATATATAGATATATAGATATATAGATATATAGATATATAGATATATAGATATATAGATATATAGATATATAGATATATAGATATATAGATATATAGATATATAGATATATAGATATATATATATATAGATATATAGATATATAGATATATAGATATATAGATATATAGAGAGATAAATAGATAGATAGATAAATAGATACACAGATACAAAGATAGGTAGATAAAAAGAAAGATAGATTAAAAGATTGACAGACAGACAGACAGATATATAGATAGATACATAGATATATTGATTGATAGAAAGATACATAAATAGTGAGATAGACAGATAGACAAATAGATAGATATGCACATATGAAGATAAGAAAATAGATAAATAGATAAAAAGACATATAGATAAATAAATAGATAGATAGATAGATAGACAAATAGGTAGATAGATAAATATACATATAGACAGATAGACAAATAGATAGTTGGATCTATATGTATGTAGGTAGGTAGATGGATAGATAGATAGATATATTGATAGATAGATAAATAGATATACATATTGAAAGATAAATAGATAGTTTGATAGATAAATAGATTGACAAATAGATATATAGATAGATAGACATATAGATGGATGAAAAGATAGATAGATAGACAGAAAAAGATAGATAGATAGATAGTAAGTTAGACAAATAGATAGATAGACAGATACATAAATAGACTAAAAGATACATTGATACATAAATAGATAGATATAAATATATAGATTGATAGATAGAATGTTAGATAGATAGATAAATATGTATAAATATAGATAGATTAACAGATAGACAGAAACACATAAATAGATAGATAAATTGATTGATTGATATATAAAGAAATATGTAGATAAATACACAAATAAAAAGATAGACAAATAGACAGATAGATAGATAGATAGATAGACACATAGACACATAGACAGATATACACATAGACATATAAACAGATAGATTGATTGATATATAGATAGAAACATAGACACATGGATAGATAGATAGATAGATAGTTAGAAGGACAGATTTTTAGATTGATAGATAGATAGACAAATAGCCTAATATAAAGATAGCCATATAAATAGATAGACAGATATATAGATAAATAGATAGACAAATAAATAGATAGATAGATAGATAGACAGATAGATAGTTAGTTAGTTAAATAGATAGACAGATAACTTGATAGCCAAATAGGCAGATAAATAAACAAAAAGTTTAATAGATAGTTAGATAAATAGAAAGATAGATATATAGATGGATAGAAAGATAGTTAGATAAATAGATAGATATATAGCAAGATTGATAGATAAATAGATAGATAGATAATTAGATATATATATATATAGCTAGGTAGATAGAGTCACAGATTGACACATAGAATGATAGATAGATAAATAGGTAGATAGATAGATAGATAGATAGATAGACAGACAGATACATAGATAGATAGATAGATAGATAGATCTATTGATAGATAAAAAAATAGATAGATCGATAGAAAGAAAGATAAATAGATAGATAGACATATATAGAGTTTGATAGATAGATTGATAGATAGATAGATAGATAAATAGATAGACAGAAAGATAGCCAGGTTGATAGACAGACAGACAGATAGATAGATAGATAGATAGAAAAATTGGCAGATAGATAGATACACATATAGACAGATAGTCAAATAGTCAGATAGATAGATAAACAGATAGACAGATTGACAGATTAACATATATATAGGTAGACAGATAAACATATAGAAAGATATATAAATAGAAAGATAGACAGATAGACAAATAGATAGTTATACAGAGAGATAGATAGACACATAGATAGATAGATAGATCAATAGGTAGATAGAGAGATAGAAAGATAGATAGTTAGTTATATAAATTGTTAGAAAGTTAGATAGATATACAGACAGACATATAGATATTTAGATAGATAGATAGACAGATAGACATATATACAAATAGACAGATAGACAACTAGACAAATAGATAGTTAGATAGCTAGATATATAGAGAGATAGATAGACACATAGACAAAAAGAAAGATAGACAAATAGTTAGATATATAGATAGACAATTAGACAGATTGACAGATAGATATATAGATAGATATATAAATAAATTTATAGAAACAAGACTTATAGAAAGAAAGAAAGATAGATAGATTTATAGATAGATAGATAGATGTACATATAGACAAAAGGACATATAATCAAATAGACAGAAATTAAGATAGATAGATTTACAAATAGACTGTCTAAATAGCCATATGGCAGATACATAGATTGAAAGATAGACATATAGACATATAGATAGATAAATAGATAGATATACAGACAGATAGATAAATATATAGATAGATAGACAGATAGATAGATATATAGATAGATATACAAATAGATCAACAAATATATAGACAAATATATAGACAAAAAGATAAATAGATAGATAGATAGAGAGATAGATAGATATATAGATATATAGATATATAGCTAGATAGGCATATACATAGAGAGTTAGATAGATAAATAGATAGATATATAGAAAGATATACAGATAGAAAGTTTGATATATAGACAAATAGATAGATAAATGTATAGACTATTGATAGTTAGATAGATAGACATATAGACATATAGATAGCTAGATAGACAAATAGACAGATTGACAAATAGACACATTAATAGATAGATAGATAGATAGATATACTAATAGACAGATAGACAAATATATAGATTGATAGATAAATAGCTAAACAAATTGACTGATAGATACATAGACATATAGATAAATAGAAATGTAGATAGATAGACAAAAAGATAGATAAATGGATAAACAAATATCCTGATAGCCAGATAGCCATATGGAAAAATAAATAGATTTAAAGATATACATATAGACAGATTGATAAATAAATTAATAGACAAATAGATGGATAGAAAGATATATAGATTGATATATAGACAGATAGACAGATAGATAGAAACTAAGATAGATAGATAAACAGATAAATACATAGACAAATTGATAGATAAATAGATAGATAGATAGATAGACAAATAGATAGAGAGACAGATAGCCAAATAAACAGATAGGCATATAGATATCTATAGATAGATATATAGATAGATAGATTGTTAGAAAAATAAATAGATATTTTGAAAGATAGAAAATTAAATAGATAGATAGATGGTTAGTTAGACAGATAATCATATAGACATATACAAAGATAGATAAATAGATATATAGTCATATAGACATATTTATAGATAGATAGATACATACATACATACATTAATAGATAGAAAGATTGAATGATAGATAGACAGATAAATAGATAGAAAGATAGATTGATTTACAGATAGACATATTGAGAGATTAATAGATTAATAGACAGACAGACAGACAGATTGATAGATATATAGATAGGCAGATTGACAATTAGATAATTAGATAGATAGACAAGTTAACAAATTGACAGGTTAACATATATTCATATAGGCATATAAATAGATAGATAGATCGATTGATTGATTGAACGGAAGAAAGAAAGAAAGAAAGATAGATAGATAGATACACAGATACCCATATAACCTGATAGCGAGATTGCAAGAAATATAGGGGGAGAGAGAGAGAGAGAAAGATAGATAGATAGATTTATATATATATATATACACATATAAATAGATATATAGATAGATAGATATTTAGATAGATAGTAATATAGCTGTATACATAGATATTTAGATAGACAGATAGATAGATAGTCAGACTAATAGATAGACATATAGACAAATCGAAAGAAAGAAAGATAGACAGATTGACGGATAGATATATAGATGGACAGATTGACATTTAGATAGATTAACAAATAGATATATAGATACATATACGAATAGTAGATTGACAAATAGATAGATATATAGAATGATAGAAAAATAGATAGATAGAAAGGTAGATAGACAAATAGATACATAGACATATAGAAGATAGAAAGATAGATTGATAGATAAATAGAAAATTATAAAAATAGACAAATATATAGATGAACATATAACAGATTGACTAATGGACATATAGATAGATAGAGGGATTTTCTCCGTTTATAAGGCTCCTTGAGCTTCTGTAACTCGTCGGCTGAAAAAACGATAACGTGGTTCCCGTTTTTTGCTCCGAAAGTACGCGAGTATGGTGCGGGCTCCTTTGTTATCAAGGAAAATGATTTATTCTTTGTGAATAAATCATTTTGCTCCATTTTGCACTTGAAAGGAGCTTGATTTGAGCTCAAATGGCAGTTTTCTCTCTCTAGAAAGAGGGATTTTCTCTCTCTACGGGTTCTATTAGAACAATATAATTATTTTGTGATTTTCATTAAAAGTAAACATACGTATTTTTCAAAAAATGATGGAAATTCTGCTCCATCATGGCATCGATAGTTTCGTCAATCATTTTTGGAAACTCTTTACGTTTATCTGTAAAAAAATCACTAAAAAAAAGAAATTAGAAATAATTGATACATTGCTAGGAAATAGTAAATTATCATGCTTAATAGATCTCATTTGACTATTAGGAAATACTTACTCAATGAATGGTTGAACCTTTGGGTAATTAATTAGGACATTTAGATGAACTCTAGTATATTCATAGTCTGCTACATACCTTTTCCCTTCAGTACTAACTTCTTTACCTAGAAGCTTGAAAATTTCAAACATATCATTATCCACATTGGCATAAAGAAAAACCTCATTTCACTTTTCCTTAAGTGAAAGAGTTGGATCTTCTTCTTTGAAATAGAATGATGCAAATTTTTCAACGTCATCCATAATATAACCTATTGATATATAACCTTCAAACTGAGCCTTATTCATTATTATATGTTTTATTTTCCTCTAGTATCTATAAAAAGATTAGTGAAAATTACAAGTCATTTTTGTGTATATATAAATAAATATACAGGAAAAGAATAGGTTTAGTGAATTAATATTACCTTTTTGGAGGATACATCCAATGATAATGGATAGACCCAACTATCCTAGCTTTGTAAACCAAGTGGACTAGAACATGTTCCATTGAGCCAAAAAATACTAGGAGGAAACATTTTTTCAAGATTGAATAAGATAATAGAAATTTGTTCATCAAGATTCCTCAACTCCTCATCAGTCAATGAAGAAGAAGGCAATTGCTTGAAGAATAAAGAAATCTCAGTTATCGGCTCCCATATTCTATTAGGTAGGAATTCTTGAAGAGCAATTATTAACAACCTTTGCATGAATACATGACAATCATGACTATTCATTCCTAACATCTTAATTTTTTTGCATCCACACATCCCTCTAAATTAGAAGCATATCCATCTAGAAATCTAAGTTTTTTTACCCACTAGAACACAACCTTCCTCTATGATTTATTTAGAATAAATGGTACATCACGGTATTTATTAGTGACAAGATTTTTTGCAAATTGAGGACGACGATAATATTTATTCAGCTCATCTCTTGACTTGTAAGTGTCCTTAGTTTTCCTTGGAATGTTAAACATTGTATTGAAAATAATTTCAAACACATTCTTTTCGATATGCATCACATCAAGATTGTGCCTAAGCAAGTGTTCAAGGCAATAGGGAAAATCCCAGAAAATACTTCTCTTATTCCACCC
The DNA here is from genome assembly GCA_029783825.1 of Sapria himalayana. Classification (NCBI taxonomy): domain Eukaryota; kingdom Viridiplantae; phylum Streptophyta; class Magnoliopsida; order Malpighiales; family Rafflesiaceae; genus Sapria; species Sapria himalayana. The sequence continues at coordinate 28,828 of JAREIK010014898.1, read as the reverse complement.
ACAAGTCTTAGATATAGCCTCATTCACAATCTCAACATCAACATCTATCAACTTTTCAAGCCTCTATTATTCAATTCCTATAGAATTTCATCCCCATATCTAACCCTCAAAAATTGTTTGGTAACATTTCTATTCTTAATGATGTCTTTTGTGTTACTTCGATACAGATGATTAATGAGCAAAAACTTTTGATGGTTATCTAACCACGACTGTTTTCCTCTCTTAATTAATCTAAAAGCATCAGAATCTTCCATACGATGTGGACATGCCAATATACTAGTTGTACTCCACCCAAACATCATAGAATATGCTGGAAAGCCATTTATCGCCCACATTAGGGGAGCGCGCATCTAAAAATTTTACCATTTCGAAGTATCATAAGTTTGAACCCCAACACCCCAAAGACTATTCAACTCTGCTATCAATGGTTGCAAGAATACATCTATCTTCCCCATTGGATTCGTAGGTCCCGGTACTAACAGAGTCAAAAACATAAATTCCTCCTTCATACATAAGAATCCAGAGGAAAATTATACGGCATCACCACCACAGGCTACATAGAATATTACTGTTCAGATTGACCAAATGAATGAAAACTTTTAGCAAATAAACCTAGCCTTAAATTTGAACTTCAAAAGAAAAATCAAAAAAACACCCATCAAAATGTTTCCAAGCAGGGGCATCAAAAGGGTGACAAATATTACCGTCCTCCATATGATGCCCTAAATGCCACCTTATTTCATTAGCTGTTGTGGTTGATGCATACAATCTCTACAACCTATGTGTTATTAGAAAATAGTGCATCTCCTTATACGACACCTTCAACTAACGTATATACAATCTATTTCTATAACTCCTAACTATTTGCTTGTACCGTGCATGCCTACATATTTTACAACTATTAAGGTCAATGTCATCACATCAGTATAACATACATATGTTCACATAGCATTGAATGACCTATACGGTTAATCCCAAGCATCTAACTAACTTCTTTGTGCTATAGAAATCCAATGGCATAAGATTATCTTGTGGCAACAATTCTTGAATGAAATTAGACATATCATCAAACCATGCATGCGAACACCTCTGTCTGCACTTTATTTCTAACATCCTCATGGCTACAGAAAGTTGAGTATGCTTAGAATATCTTTCATATACAGATTTTCTCCAGCTCAAATCATGTCATATAAATTCATTGCCTCGACATTGGGTTCTTCATTCGGGTTGAATTTAGAACCCACATCATCAAAAACTATCTTATGGTATTTAGTGTGATTAATATTATCCGATACCATCTGATCAGTTTCACTTACTGATACCGGTATTGAACTTGAACATTTTTGATGGACTTGCTTTTTACCATGGTATATCCAACCATTGTAATCCACCATAAAATGATTTCTATACAAATGCATCTTCATAGTCTCAACATTCAAATTCATTTTATTCTGACATTTAACTAAAGTGCAAGGATGCCTTATATCTGTACCACCATTCACACACTCAGGATGTCTCAGAGAAAACATATAAATTCACCACCTTTATCCCCCCATTCATTAGAGAACATTCTATTCACTATTCGACCCTTGTACATCCATTCACGATTGGCTTCCATAACTAGTCAAAAAAATTAATTTATTTTACAAACGTGATTGTCTCTAATTATAGTTATATATAATTATATAGACATTTATTTAGATATACAAATATTTATATATAGATATACACATATAGTTTAAAATAAAGTTGTATGTTGTTATACATGTAATTATAAATATAGTTACACATATAGTTAAACATATATTTATACATGTAGGTTTATATATTTGTTCATTTAATTTTATATATTCATACATATAGTAATGTATATATATATATATAGTAAAATACTTTTTTATATACTACTATATACAAATATATAATAAATATAAGCTATAAATTTAATTTTTAAATATAATTATGTTTAAAAATTTTAAAGTTATATATATAGTAAGATACAATTATTTATTGTTATGTATTATTTTACATATAATATATATAGTTATAAATAGTTATATATAATTAAACATATAGTTATATATAGATATATTCATACTAGTAATTATAAGTAGTTATACATAAATATAGACAACATTATAAACAAATATTTTGATTTAATTATACAAATATATATATATATATATATATATATATATATATATGTGTGTGTGTGTGTGTGTGTGTGTGTGTGTGTGTGTTTATATAGTTACAAATATAGTTATATATAATTATATAGACATTTATTTTGTCATACAAATATTTATATATAGTTATACACATTTAGTTTAACATAATGTTGTTTGTTGTTATACATGTAATTATAAATATAGTTACATGTGGGTATACATATAGTTACACATATAGTTAAGTGTATATTTATACATGTAGGTTTATATATTTGTTCATTTAATTTTATATATTTATACATATAGTAATGTATAGGTATAGATATAGTAAAATACTTTTTTATATACAAATATATATTAAATATATGCAGTAAATTTAATATTTAAATATAATTATGCAATAAACTTTTAAAGCTATACATATAGTAAGATACAATTATTTATAGTTATGTATTCTTTTACATATCATATATATAGTTATAAATATATTTTTTTAAAAGGTTTGTTTATTAATTTTAGCCCTCTCTTTTGGCGGATGAATACCGTTTATACAAACTATTTCTACCCTTTTCTCTCTTACATCCATATCCCATTTCTAATGACTAGCAATAATGAAATTTTCCTAGTGCTAACTAGGAGCTTTCCAAAAGTAAAAAAAACTATATGATTCTTCAATCTTTACTTTACTCAAGGCTTCCATCTTTTATTTTCCTAACACTCCATAGATCATCGCTACTCTGATCCTAATTTTCCCCTCTCTATACTTTATATGCCCTATTTCCCTGCAAGAAAAAATTATTTCCCACTTTTCAAATTACCTTGTCACCATGCTACACGAGTTTCTGCCGAGCCTTTTCTCTACATGCTGTCTATCCCTTCCTTTGCCTTTCTTAATTCTATGATATAGCTTTTAAATTTCTTCATAAGAGCTGTTTCAAGTCCGCTTAGCCGCATCTTGGCCCTTGCCGAACACCTAAACTAGACACTTACCTTTCCTAGATCCTTTTATTTAAAACATAGCACATGAATTCTGAAAATTACAGACTTCTTATCCCCCTTTGTATACCTAACACATTACTTTAGAGCTGTTTGAAATACATAACACATGACTATTGCAGACTCTCGTTAATTCCAGATTACTTTTAGTTCAAAAGAGCATGATTTGATGGCCCGTTTAATGCTATCCTGAAAAATCAAAGAAAACAGAAACAAACAAAAAAATAAGAGCAGAAAATTCCAGCCTTGAAGCAGCTTTACTTTCACTGCTCCTTAAATCTTTAACTTGTCTGAAAACAAAACCAAAAACACAACCAAGTAAAACAAATTTCCAATATCCCAAGTTTAATAGTTTTTTTTTTGCCTATCTTTTATTGCCCTCCCCACAGGACCGGGGTGGCACTTCACTTGTTTCATGACCTCCTGTAAAAGAGTTTGTATCTGCAAAATTTATCTTTTTTTTAGTATATCAGAATTTTAAAAAAAAATTATTCTCTTCCCCTCTTTATCCTTTTGATCTAATTTTAACTTTTTGTTTTTTTGAATTCTAATATATGGGAATCCTATTTTATCTAAACTTATTAAACCTTTATATTTGATAGGGATATCTTTCTCTTCAAATTCTTGAAAACCTCTCTTTATACCCTCTTCTGCTAATTTGTCTGCCAAAGGATTTGCTTCTCTGAATATATGTATAATTTTTCCTTTAAGTTCTATTAGTAGAGTTTTAATTTCATCAATATCTTCTTCTAGTTTCCATAGCTCTATTTTTCCTATTACTAAATCTACTAATAAACTCGAATCAACTTGCACTTGAATATTCTGAAAATTATTATCGTTACATATTTGTAAACCTTTATGCAAAGCCATAACCTCTACATCCAAGGCGGAGGAGGCTAAACCATTCATTGAGAATGCACTTATCACTTTGCCTTCCTCATTTCTTATGACTCCCCATCCACCTGCCGCTCCCATATCCTCTTTAAAGCTCACATCCGTATTTAATACTAGACCATTACGTTGAGGCTTTTTCCATCTGATAATTTTAATTTCTGGTCTTTCCTTTTTCCTTGTAATTAGACCCCAAGCTTCTTTCCTGTTTTCATCTATTCCTACACTTCCGAGCTTAATAGGGCTACAGGCTGAGATAAATGCACATTCTTTTTTAATTTCTTCTAGAATATTTACTGCATTCTTTGGAATGCTGTCAAATCTGCTTTTATTTCTTACTTTCCAGAGACACCATACAGTAATGTGAGGGATGTATATCCGTAGCCATTTGATGATCTTGTCCTTCGTTTTACTTTCCTTCCATTTTTTTATTCTTTCTATCAGTACATCCGAGCATTTTTCTAACTCAACTTCTATTTCTAGTTTCTTCCATATGTTTTTAGCTATCTTCCCTGTTGAAAATAGATGATTCATACTTTCTATTTCTTGGTTACAACATTCGCATCTAGATGCTAATCTTATACCTTTCTTTTGAATGTGCTCATCAATCAGGATGGCTTTTGAGAGGAGATTCCACATAAAAATGTTTATTTTTTGTGGAAGTTCCTTTTTCCATGCTTCTTCAAAAATCAATTGTTGAATTTTTTTAGATCTGATCAGCTCTTTTACACTTTTTAATGTAAATTTTCCTTGAGCATCTAAGGACCATTTCCATCCACTTTTAGTTAATATGGAATGATTTTCCACCATATTTCTCTGCTTGCAAATTAAATTCCAACTTTTTGATGCTCTTTTTGTATTATTAAAGGCATTATTACCTAGTCCGTATCTAGCTTTTATATATGCCACGCATAGGCTATTGTTTTTATTATTTTTAATTCTCCACCAGTTATATATAGTTATAAATAGTTATATATAATTAAACATATAGTTATATATAGATATATTCATACAAGTAGTTATAAGTAGTTATACATATACACCGTTATGAACAAATATTTTGATTTAATTATATGAATACATATATGTACATATTGTTACAAATATAGTTATACATAATTATATAAACATTTATTTAATTATAAAAATATGTATATATAGTTATACACATATAGTTTAACATAATGTTGCATGTTTATATCCATGCAATTATAAATATAGTTACATGTGATTATACATATAGTTACACATATAGTTAAATGAATATTTATACATGTAGGTTTATATATTTGTTCATTTAATTTTATATATTTATACATGCAGTATTGTATAGGAATAGATATAGTAAATTACTTTTTATATACTACTATATACAAATATATATTAAATATTTGTTGTAAATTTATTATTTAAATATAATTATGCATAAAAATTTTATAGTTATACATATAGTAAGATACAATTATTTATAGTTAAATATTATTTTACATATAATATATATTGTTATAAAAAGTTATATATAATTAAACATATTGTTATATATAGATATATTCATACATTTAGTTATAAGTAGTTATACATAAATATATTGAACTTTATAAACAAATATATTAATTTAATTATATGAATACATATATGTATATATAGTTACAAATATAGTTATATTTAATTATATAGAGTGTTACATAGTTATACAAATATTTATAGATAGTTATCCACATATAGTTATAAATATGTATGTAGTTAAATATATAATTTTAGGTAATATTTATATAGTTATACATTTAGTAAAATATAATTATATTTAGTTATATATTAGTATACATATAGTATATATTTTTTTAAAATATAATTTTATAAATAATACATATAGTTATACATTATTATATACTTAAAAATTAATTATGTAAAGATATAAATATAGTTATAAAAATAGTTTACTTTATTATAAATATAGTTATAAATTTAATACTTTTTATATAGATATAGCAAAAATAGTTATTAATATAGATATAGTAAAATACTTTTTATATACTACTATATACAAATATATATTAAATATAAGCTGTAAATTTAATATTTAAATATAATTATGCATAAAAATTTTATAGTTATGCATATAGTAAGATACAATTATTTATAGTTATATATTATTTTACATATAATATATATTGTTATAAATAGTTATATATAATTAAACATATAGTTATATATAGATATATTCATACATTTAGTTATAAGTAGATATACATAAATATATTGAACGTTATAAACAAATATTTTAATTTAATTAAATGAATACATATATATATATATAGTTACAAATATAGTTATATTTAATTAAATAGAGTGTTACATAGTTATACACATATTTATATATAGTTATACACATATAGTTATAAATATGAATGTAGTTAAAGATATAATTTTATGTAACATTTATATAGTTATACATTTAGTAAAATATAATTATATATAGTTATATATTAGTATAGATATATTATATATTTTTTAGAAATATAGTTTTATAGATTTATACACATAGTTATACATTAATATATACTTAAAAATTAGTTATGTAAAGTTATAAATATAGTTATAAAAATAGTTTACTTTATTATAAATATAGTTATACATATTTTTATATAAAATGACAATGATTATATAATTAAACAGGTGTATCTATATAATATTTGTGAATAAAATATTTTTATAAATGTTACATAAAAATTATTATATTAATATGTAACACTTTTATAAATAAAATATAGTATATATATCACATTTATATAAACATTATATATATTCTATATTTATATAAAAAATAATATGTAATATAAATATTTAAAAAAATATATAATCATTTAATGTTACATAATTGTTATATATTAAATTATATAAATAGATAGTTTAATGTAAATATTGTATAGATATTTATAAACATTAATATATATGTATAAATATTTATATATAACATTATATGTTTATATAAACATATCAATGTGTATTTGAAATTTAAAACGTTAATATATATTAACGCATAACTAAATTTACAAAATGTCATATTAAGATTATTATATGTTTATATAACATATAAATGTTATATAAACATTTATATATATTATATAAATGGATAAAAGTTTATATATACTATTATAGACATTTAATATTAACATTATATACAATTTTTTATACATAATATCATATGAATATATAAATATAAATCATTAATATTAAGAATATTCGGATGCAAACATTTTGTAATTGAAATCAAAATCAATAAAACCCTAAAAATATAAATAGTAGAAGAACAAAGATTAAACAGAAAAATTATAGTTTAATTAATTGTGTCAAGTCAAAATCATGTTAGGTTAAATAAAATTGAAACAAAAATGATGAAATTCAGAGGAGAAAAATAAAAACCTAATATTCGAATATACAGAAAAAACAAAAATATGATTGTCTATATATAATTCAGAGAGACGAAGATATGTATATGTATTTTGACGGAGAAGAACAAAAAAAACTTACATGGATTCAGAAGAAGAGAACAAGATTTTATTTAATTTATGCTTGCAGTCACCGCTGCTTCGAAAATTGACCTAGTTTCAAATTAATGTAGGTGTTAATGACTTAGCAAATGAATTTTAAATCAAAAAATTAAAACTATGTATTACCGATCAAAATTATGGCCGGTAAAAGGTTGGTAAAAACAAAGTTAAAGTATTTGGAAGTCCACTTTACCAACTAATTTTAATGGTAATATATTTTTGGTCGTTAAATAGTCAGTAATTTATCGACAATTTCTATTCGCTAATTCCAAACTAATTTATAGACTAATTTTCGACCAAAAACATTTGGACGGTAGGTATGGTCGATATTTAGTCATGTAATGGTCAGTAAATACCAACCTACATATTCGGTCGAAAGTTTGGTCGGTAATTAGGAAATTATAAATATACCGGAAAACTACCTTATTGACCATTTTTAATGGTTATATATTTTTAGTCATAAAATGGTCGGTCATCTTTTAGCAATATTTTTCGCTAATTTCCTCCAAATTTACAGACCATATTCCCGACCAAATATATTTGGTCGATAAAATATGGTCAGAAGTTAGTCTGAAATTTTGTCGGAATTTTTTTTCCATTGCCACTCTTTGGATCTCTAAATTGGTCGTGAATTGGTGAGTAATTACCGACCTATATAATTGATCGGTAAATGGTCGTTAAGTACAAAGTTATAAATAATTTGAAAACTTACTATATCGACCAATTTTAATGGTAATATATTTTTGGTCGTTAAATGGTCGGTAATATATTGGATAACCAATCTACAAACTGATTTCTAACCTAAAACATTTTGTCGGTAATTATGGTTGGTCTTTGATCAGAAATTTGGTAGGAAATTTTTTTTCGATACCCTTTTTTGGTCATTAAATAGTCATGATTTGGATATCAAATATAGACAAATTTTTAGCTAATTTGATCAGTATTCTTTTAATTTTTAGTAGTGAAATAGATAGATAAATAGATAGATAGATTTTAGACATATAGTTAGATAGGTAGGTAGAGAGATAGATAGAGAGACAAATGAACAAAATGATAGATAGACAGATATACAAATAGATAGATAGATATATAGATAGATATAAAAAAGATAAAGAAATATACAGATTGATAGATAGACACATAGACATATATACAGATTGAAAGATTGATATAGATAGAGAGATAGATTGATAGCGAGATAAACAAATAAATGGATAGATAAATAGAAGATAGACATATAGATAGATTAATAGATAGATAAATAGTTAGACATATAAACATATAGACATATACGTATAAAGATAGATAGAAATATAGATATATTTATAGATACACAGATAGATAAATAGATAGATAGACAAATAAGTAACTAAGCAAATATTTAGATAGGTAGATAGGCATATATATAGATAAAAGATAGACATATAGACATATAGATAGATAAATAGATAAATAGACATATAGATAGATAAATAGATAAATAAACAGATAGACAGATAGACAGATAGATAGAAAGACGAATAAATAGATAGATAGATAGATAGAAAGATAGATAGAGAGATAGATAGAAAGATAGATTGATTGACTAATAGACATATATAAAGAAAGACATATAGGCAGATATATAAATAGATATATAAAAGGATATATAGACTGATAGATACATAGATAGATAAATAGATGGATAGATAATTAGATAGATAGATAGACATATAGATAATTAGATAGATAGATATATAGATTGATTGATTGATTGAAGGATTGATAGACAAATATAGACAGATAGATATATAAAAAGGTAGGTAGAGAGATACATAGATAGAGGATAGAAATAGATAGATAGACATTTAGAGAGATAAATAGTTAGAAAAATAGACAAATAGACAGATAGATACATAGATATATAGAGAAATAGATAGGTAGATAGACAGATAGAGAGATAGATAGATAGACAAATAGGTAGGTAGACAGATAGACAAGTACATAGATAAAGAGATAAACTAATAAAAAGATAGATAGATAGATAGATAGACAGACAGACAAATAGATAGATAGATAAATAGACAAATAGATTGATTGATTGTTAGACAGATAGATAAATCTATAGATAGATAGATAGACAATAGATAGATAAAAATATAGATAGATAGACATATAGCCAGAAAAATAGATATATAGATAGATAGACATCTAGACAGAAATATAGATAGACAAATAGACAGATAAACAATTAGAAAAATATATAGTTAGATACATAGATAGGTAGATAAATAAACAGACATAAAGATAAATAGATAGACACACAAATAGACAGACATACAGATAGACACATAGACACATTGACAGACAAGTAGAGAGAGAGAGAGACACACACACACACACACACACAAAGATAGATAGATAGATACATAGATAGATAGGCATATAAAGGATAAACATAGTTAGATAGACAATTATAGAGATAGATAGATAGATAAATAGACATATAGACATATAGATAGATAGATAGATAGACCGATTGATAGATAGACATATAGACATTTGATAGATTTACAGAAAGATAGATAGACATATAGATAGATAGAATGATAGATAGAGAGGTAGAGAGATAAAAAGGTAGACATACAGACAGATAGATAGATAGATAAATAGATAGATAGACATATAGTTTGATAGATAGATAGAAAGACAAATAGATATTTAGATAGATAGACAGATAGATATATAAATAAAGAGATATACACATAGATAGATAGATTAATATATACATAGATAGAAATTTAGACAGATAAATAGATAGACATATAGACAGATAGACATCTAAACAGATAGATAGATACATAGATTGAAAAATAATAGATAGACAGATAGTTAGAAGATAGATAGTCATATAGATAGATAGAGAGACAGATAGATAGATAGATCAACAAAAAGAAATATAAACCAAATAGATAGATTTTTAGATTGATAAAAGTTATATAGAGAGATAGATAGATAGTCAGATCTATAGATAGATAAATCTATTTATAGATAAATAGATCATTTAGATAAATATACAGATAGAAAAATATAAAGAAAGAATGATAGATTGATAGATTGATAGATAAAAAACAAATAGATAAACACACATATCGACACAAAAAACTCGATAGACAAAAGACAGATAGACAAACAGACATTTAGATAGACAGACAGACAGAGAGAAAAACATATGGACAAATAGATAGATAGACAGATAGACAGATAGATAGATAGACAAATAGATAGTAAGAAACATAGATAGATATTTAGATAAAAAGATAGATAGAAAGATAGATAGAAGATAGATAGATAGATAGATAGATAGATAGATAGATAGAAGATAGATAGATAGATAGACAGATAGTCAGATAGATAGATAGATAGATAGATTTATAGATAGATTGATTGATATATAGATGGAAAGTTAGATAGATATATAGATATATAGACAGATAGACAGACAGATAGATAGATAGATTAATAAATAGGTAGACAGATAGATACATAGATAAATAGATAGACAATAAATAGATAGACAGATAGAAATATAGACAAATAGTCAGATAGACGGACAGATAAGTAGATAGATATATAGATAGACACATTTATAGATAGACAGATAGATAAATAAATAGATATAGATCGACATATATACATATAGATAGATAGATATATAAATATAATGATAGAAATAAATAGATAGACACGTACATATAGATAAATAGACATATAGACACATAGGCACATAAACAGATAGACAAATAGACAGATAAACATATACACATATAGACATATAAACATATAAATAAACATATACACATATAGATAGATATATCTATATGTCTATATGTTTAAAAAGATAGATTGGCAGATACGTCTATCTGTTTATATCTAACTTTCAATTAATCAATTAATCTAACTATATATCTATCTATCTATGTGTCTATCTATCTGTCTATGTACTTATCTATCTATCTAAGTATTTATATGTCAATATGTCTATCTATCTATATGTCTAGTTGTTTATTTATTTATCTGTCTATCTATCTATATTTTTATCTATCTATCTGTCTATCTTTTTATCTATCTATCTATATATCTATGTATTTGTCTATTTGTTTATCTGTATTTCTTAATATTTGTCTATCTATCTATTTATATGGTCATTCTGTTTATCAGTAAATCTGTCTATTTGTCTCTCTGTATATTATTTTATCTTTTATCTATCTATTTATTTTATCTATCTATCTATATATCTTTCTATCTGTCTGTCTATCTATATGTCTATTTCTATATCTGTCTATCTATCTTTCTTAAAGTCTATATCATTGTGTCTATTCTCTATCTGCCTATCTATCTGTCTATTTTTCTATCTATCTATCTATCTATATGTGTTTTTGTGGGATTTTCTACTTTCTATCTATGTGCCTGTGTGAGAGATACTTAGATAGAGGATAGACACAGATAGTTGACATTCAGAGAGATAGATAGTCTTACAAATAGACAAATAAATAGATAGATACATAGATATATTAAGAAATAGATACATAGATAGATTGACAAATAGGTAGGTAGATAGATAGACAAGTACATAGATAAAGAGATAAACTAATAAACAAATAGATAGATAGATAGATAGACAAACATACAAATAGATAGATAGATAGACAAATAGATTGATTGATTGTTAGCGAAAACTCTTGCTCTCGGCGAAAACCCTTGCTCTCGGCGAAAACTCGGTGAAAACTCTGCGAAAACTCGGCGAAAACTCGGCGAAAAATCGGCCAAAACTCTCCTGCGGTTTTCTCTAGATTTTATCTCTCGCGATTTATTTTAAATAAACTGTTATGTGAATTGCTTCGTGAATTGCTGTGGATTTTAAGTTCTCTCGCTTTTTCTCTAACGTTTTTATCTTTCGAATATCTTGAATAATCTGTTAATGTGGATTGTTGGGTGAACTATCGTGTAAATTGCTTCGTGAATTGCTGTTGGATGTTATATTTGCAAAGTGTTATTATGTGTAACTGCTAGTTTTATGCAACGAAGTGCTCCTTGTTTCTTTCGCGATATTACGAATATATATAAAAAGGAAAACTGTTATGGGCATGAAGCTATACGGGCGAACATGAATAACAACATCTGTAAGAAATATTAAGCTAAATTAGAAGCTAGAAGCCTTGGTTCTCTTGTGAAAATCCTCTCGCGATTTTCCTGTGTTTTCTTTCTTGCGATTATCTGGAGTAATCTATTATGCGAACAGTTGAGTGATTTATGGAGCAAATTGCTTCGTGATTTATTGTTCGATAGTGTATAGTTTATGTGTAACTGCTAGATTGTGCAACTAAGAAGGAAGAACACTCCACTTCTGTTCAAACCAAGCCCAACTCAAGGTGAGTATGGAAAAATCTGACTTATTATTAAATAATAAGTCTTTTGCCTCGATGGTAAAGGGAACCGTGCCGATTTCAAGAATTCAAGGGAACTAAAACGGGCTCCCGGCTATAATCTTCTCTGCTGAGGAAACTCGAAGGCTCTTAGAACCTTTCGAATACACGCTCGTTGGTAAGTTCTCTCACGGTAGGCCTCATGCGATTGGAGTTCAGAAATTCATCGACAATTTGAAGCTCAAGGGGAAGGTGAAATTTGCTGATTTTGATGCCAAGCATGTCGTGCTCCAATGCTCTCTACTAGAAGATCAATATCGTCTATGGCAGCGCGGATTATGGCAAGTTGATGGCTTCCCCATGCATATACTGAAGTGGACAAAGGAGTTCACTCCTCTTGAAGAGCTGCCTATAGCCCCGGTATGGTTTACATTGCCTTTTCTGCCACTTCATCTTTTCTCTGAAACATCTCTCCATGCAATTTCATCATGTTTGGGTAAGCCCATGTTACGAGATGAAGCCACAAGAACCATGTCAAGGCCGAATAAAGCACGTGTATGTGTCGAGCTAAATCTCTTAACTAAACCACCTGACAAAGTATGGATAGGTAGTGGTGAAGGGGAACAGGCCGAGGGGTTTTGGCAAACTGTCATCCCCGAAAGTCTTCCTCCATACTGTACAAAGTGTGAGAGGCTCAGGCATGAATTTTTATCGTGCAAGGTGGGGAAAGAAGAGAATAATAACGGGCAGCAGCATGAGGGAGGAGGTAGGAAGGGGATGCAATGGGTAAGGAAAGAGGAGGCATCATTTCTCAAACAAAATGTCCAGCCGAAGGGAGATCTGAACAATGGTATAATTCCAAGCATCCCACCAGATTATCCAAATATTACCCAAGAAGAAGAAACCTTGAAAGAGCCTAACTTGGGGATAGAGAATGAGGTTAGCTTAAAAAAAGGATGGGATGAGGTAAAACACAAGAGAAAATATAAAAAAACATCTAAAACAAGAATTGTATTAAAAGAAAGACTTGATGATTATTCGTGGATAGACGAGGATCTTCTGGATTTTCCTGAAGAAGATTCGGTAATTTTCAGTTGCCCTTCAAGTCATAAGGGTGAAGAATTTCAAGAAGAGCCTGAGGCGAAAGCAAAGGACGATATATATATTTATAATGAAGATTGGGGGAATCTTTCAAGAACCCAATCCATGGAGGCCCTAAAGCAAATGGCCATGGTGCTTGGAAAACAGGTAAAATATAAGGAGAATAGGTATGAAATTCCTCACACTCCTAAAACAGTAAGAAACACAAAAAAATATGCTAACAGCTCTTATGAATCTAAGCGCACAACTCGAGCTCAAGCTAAATTAGTTTTTAATGGATAGATGCCTATATTGGAATGTTAGGGGGGGTAGCTAATAGCCCCACGATAAATATATTAAGACTTTTGATTAAAGAACATAAAATATCACTACTGATTATTGCATAACCAATGGTTCTGCAAGATCAACTAAATAAATATAGAGAAATTTTAGGATTTAATAAGGCGCATGCTAATCTAAATAGTAAACTTTGGATTTTATGGCACAGTAATTTGAAAATTGAAATAATAAAAGATACTGAACAAATAGTACATTTCAAATTAGATAAGAGCACAAACCAAATAATCTCAGCAGTTTATGCAAAAAATGACAAACAATCTAGGTTGGCTTTATGGGAAGAAATGAAAGATATAGCAAGTAGAAATATACCTTGGATTATAGGAGGCGACTTTAACATAATTAGAAGCCCTCAAGAAAAGAAGGGTGGCAAACCACCGGATAAGGTAGCAATGAAACAATTTAATGACACAATAGCCATTACTAATCTAATGGAAATTGATTTCACTAGTTCGAGATAACCTGGTGCAACAATTGGAAAAAAAGAGGAGTTATCTGGGCTCGACTGGATAGGATAATGTGTAACACAAAGTGAGTTACCTCACAAGGGATTACGGGGCTTAGACACCTAAATAGAACTTGCTCCGACCATAGCCCCCTGCTTATCACGATTCAAAGTAACCAGGGTAATACATCTAATTTTAAATTTCAAAATATGTGGGTAAAGCATGCGAGCTTTGCAGGACTTGTAAGAGAGTCTTGGAAAGAACCAGTAGAGGGTAAACCGATGCAGTTCTATCAATTAAACTTCTGAGGCTAAAAGCTTGTTTAAAAACATGGAATAAAGAGGTTTTTGGAAAATTAAACCAGGAGCTAAAAAAATTAGAAGAAAAAGTAGCCAAGCTGGAGGAAAATTTTGACTCCACGAATAACAATGAAACTCGAATAGAATTAAGTAAGGCTAAAGGAGAACTGAGATTGAAATTGCACATGGAAGAAATTTATTGGAAACAACGAGCAAAAATAAAATGGTTAAAAGATGGTGATCCCAATACTAAATTTTTTTATAATATGTCTAAAATAAAATCTCAAAAAAATAAAATTAAAGGACTAATAAATAAAGAAGGAAAATGGGTAGAAGATGAAAAGGAAATAGGTGCTCTCTTTAAAAATTTCTTTGAAAATCAACTATGTAGTCAGTCATGTAGGACAGATAATTCTCTAATGCAAGAGATTAGGGCGACCATTACGGAAGATCAAAATCAATTAATGGAATTCATCCCAGAAGAACCAGAAGTCAAGGAAGCTGTCTTCAGTCTGGATAAAGATAGTGCTGCAGGACCTGATGGTTGGAATAATTATTTTTATCAGGTAAACTGGAATATGATTAAAACTGAGCTAATCCCTGCAATTGCAAGTTTTTTTGTAGGTGCGGAAATCCCAAAATCATGGGCAAAATCTTATATAGTACTAATTCCAAAAAAAGAATCACCACAGAAATGTGAGGATTATAGACCAATAAGTTTATGTAATACTATGTATAAAATATTGGCCAAAATATTACAAAATAGGCTAAGCTTAATTTTACATACAATAATATCTCAGGAACAAACGGGCTTTGTTAAAAATAGATTAATGATTGAAAATATAAAACTTGCATCAGAAATGATGAAAAAAATAGGAGGTAAATCTAGAGGAAAAAACTTAGTGGTCAAACTAGATCTATCGAAAGCCTTCGATAGAGTGGAATGGGATACCCTTTGCTTTGTGTTAAGAAGATTCGGCTTCTCTGAGTTGACCATAGATTTAATTTTAGATGTATATCAAGCACTTGGGTAAGAGTCTTGGTAAATGGTAAGTTAAGTGAGGAATTTAAACCAAATAAAAGCTTAAGGCAAGGGGATCCGTTATCCCCCATTCTTTTTGATATCTATATAGAACTATTAATACGAAACTTGAATAAGAAAATATACGAAGGTAAAATAATGTCATTCAGACAACCAAGGAATACACCCAGTATTGGTTGTTTAGCCTACGCAGATGACTTTATAATATTTACTAATGCTAGCATAAAGTCTTTAATGAATCTTATGGAACTTTTTCAAATATTTGAAAAAGAGACAGGCCAAATGGTTAATAAAAGTAAATGTCAGTTTATGCTTGCAAAAAATGCAAAACTAAAGTTAGTAGATAAAATAAAAAATATTACAGGTTTTGCGGAAATTAAAGGGGCATTAATGTATCTAGGTTGTCCGATATATGAGGGGAGGTTGAAGGAAGAATATCTAACTTACCTTCAAGACAAACTAAGAAAGAAAATAGCAGGATGGAAAGAAGAGCTCCTGGGATTTGGGGGGAAGATTACGCTGCTTTCACATGTATTACAAAGCACACTCACACACATATTATCAGTGATACATCCCCCTAAAAAATTTATAAAAAAATTCGAATCAGAAATGGCTAACTTCTTATGGGGTAAAAAACAAGGCAGAAATAAACTACACTGGAAGGACTGGAAAAGTATTTGTTATCCGAAAGAGGAAGCAGGATTAGGTCTAATGAGCCTCCAGGACTCGGCAGCTGCCTGGGACTACAAAAGCTAGTGGAGACTTAAAGAAAGCGATAATCTATAGGCTAAATATATGCGGGTAAAATATTTAGATAATAAAAATAAGACTTCTAAGAAAGCTTCGAACAGTTGGAATTCAATGGAAAAACAAAAAGAGATAGTAGACTCACACTCTATAATAAAGAAGAGTGGCTGGAAATGGACGTTAACACCATAAGGAAACTTTTCCCTCAAGTCGGCAAAAGATTTGGTCAGAAAGAAAAAACCAGTTCAAACTCTATTTAAATGGGTATGGCAAGAAAATATCCCGCAAAAAATGCGCTCCTTCACATGGAAGGCATTAATGAACGCTATACCGGTAGATAGAAATGTACAAAAGAAAGGGATAAACATGGCTTCAAGATGCGAATGCTATTCACAAGCGGTTGAAACAACTGATCATTTGCTTTCTAATGGACCCATTGCAACAGAAATATGGAGAGAGATGGAAGGGGAAAAAAGAATATGTAAAATAGACGATGGATTAATAGATAAAGTTAAAAAATGAGAAAAAGTAAACATAAAAAGCCCCGCCAGGAAATGGTTTAATCAGAAACTGCCGCATCTAATTATTTGGTGCATTTGGAAATCTAGAAACAAAAGTAAATTTGAAAATATAAGTATGAATTTAACAGAAATTATAAAAGATATTAGAAAGGAGATATGTAATATATCAATAATAAAACCGATAGTAATACAGGAATTGAAACAAGAAAAGAAGCTTGAGAAAGAATGAGATCTCTCATACAAAGTGTTAAAACAGCAATGGGCTAAATGTATACAGTGGAATGCTCCGCCGGTTGGCAAACTCTCACTTAATACTGATGGGAGCTTTAGCAGGGACACTGGAATAGCAGGAGGAGGTGGGGTAATAAGAGATCATACAGGGATAGTACAGAGAGCATTCACCAGATCTAGTAGGGCATCCTCGACTTTAGAATCAGAAATTATAGCATTAAAATCAGGGTTAGAGATATGTAAGCAGCTAAACTTTAAAAACATTGAAGTTCAAGTAGACTCAAAATTACTAGTAGATACAGTAATCAATAAGAAAATATTATGGAGGTATGAAGAGGATCTAGAAGTTATTCTTAGTCTTTTGGACGAACTGAAGGCCTCAATAATACATATATATAGAGAAGCTAATAATCTAGCGGACAGTCTATCTAAAATAGGCACCACCAGAGGAGATAAAGATTACAATGAGAAATTCATGCCAAATAAACTAAAGGGAATAGTATGTTTAGATAAAATGGGTTTTCCTTATATTAGAACAAATAAACATACCACGAAGATATGACATAGTCTCATCTGTTTGCTGGATTGTGCGGGAATTCATCATTGCAGAGAATTTCTGTCTCACAATTAAATGGAATGGAAAAATGGAGATTGAGCCAAAATGGATATAAATATAAGAGATTCCATTGTAGGATATATTAATTCTGCATTTTGGCAGAATGGTGGATAGCTAAACGGTAAGGTTTTCAAAATAATATCTATGTAATTTAGAATTTCTGCATACTTAAAATATGTGCTAATTCTGCATTTCGGCAGAATTCGATAACCTCTTTAGAAATGATGTATTTTGATTTTCCTTGCAGGACAATATGTATTCTATCTTTTCCATGCAGAATGTTAAAGGGGAGAATTCGCTAATTCTGTGGAGCTTGCCTTATGTTGTATAAGTTTAATCAAGAATAAGGGTAGTAGGGTGTTAAGTTCTGGTAGGCACGGATCGTTGTTTTTTTTGTTTTCTCTTTGGTTTTGTTATAGGATCGACAGTGAATACACGAGGAAGGTAGAGAGATAGAATCATGGGAAGATTAGAGCCATACGCACGGGGAAAAGGAGGGATAGAGGTCCGACCACAAGGGCAGCACTAAGCTGCTGCTAAAGAGCCTCCAGTGAGGATGCTGCTGCTGTCTAAAACTTGTGAAAGAGCCTCCAGGGATGCTGATAAAACTGCTTCCATAAATATGCAGTGACAATATCAAATAAAGAGCCTCTACTGAGTACATATCATGGAAAACCTGTTGCTGTCTGTTGCGGCCAAAGCCTGTTGCTGTCTGTTGCTGCCAAAGCACATGTAGAGAGCTCCCTGTTGCTGTCATGAGATCTCCTGCTGTTGAGACGAATATGCCCGCTGGTGTGGAAAGACTTCCTACTGTTCACGGTTATATAATAACGAAGAATGATACAGAGAGCGGTTACTGCTTCAGCTAATCCTAAGAAAATGATAACTTCTCTGAATTATTGACTAGGGTATTGCTCTGTAAATAGTATGTCTTTTAAGTTTTCTGAAGCTGTAAAGGTTTTCCTCTGCCTACAAGTGAGGGATATGTTTTCTTTAATAAATGATAAAAGCCTTTAAAAAAAGATTGATTATTAGACAGATAGATAAATCTATAGATAGATAGATAGACAATATATAGATAAAAATATAGATAGATAGACATATAGCCAGAAAAATAGATAGATAGATAGACATATATATAGAAATATAGATAAACAAATAGATAGATAAACAATTAGAAAGATATATAGTTAAATACATAGATAGGTAGATAAATAAACAGACAAAGATAAATAGATAGACACACAAACAGACAGACATACAGATAGACACATAGACAGACAAGCAGAAAGACACACACACACAGAGAAAGACAGAAAGATAGATATATAGATAGATAGATAGATAGATAGGCATATAAAGGATAAACACAGTTAGATAGACAATTATAGAGATAGATAAATAGACAAATAGACATATAGATAGATAGATAGATAGATAGACAGAATGATAGATAGACAAATAGACATTTGATAGATTGACAGAAATACAAATAAACATATAGATAGATAGAATGATAGATAGACAGGTAGAGAGATAAACAGGGAGACAGACACACAGATAGATAGATAGATAAATAGATAGATAGATAAATAGTTTGATAGATAGATAGATAGACATATAGATATTTTGACAGATAGACAGATAGATATATAAATAAAGAGATATACACAATGATAGATGATAGATAGACATATACATAGATAAAAATTTAAAGAGATAGATTGATTTATTGATTGAAAAATATCAGATTGACAGATAATTAGAATACAGATAGTCATATAGACAGACAGACAGACAAATAGATAGATAGATATACAGATAGATAGATCGAAAAAAAGACAGATAAACCAAATAGGTAGATTTTTAGATTGATTAAAGATAGATAGAAAGATAGATAGATAGTCAGATCTATAGATAGATATATCTATTTATAGATAGAAAGATAGATAGATAGATAGATAGATAGACAGATAGAAAATTAGAAAGAAAAATGATAGATAGATAGATAGATGAAATAACAAATAGATAAACACACATATAGATAGAGAAAAATAGATAGAAAAAAGGCAGACAGACAGACAGACATTTAGATAAACAAACAGATAGAGAGAAAAACATATGCACAAATAGATAGATAGACAGACACACACACAGATAGATAGATAAACAAATAGATAGAAAGAAAGAACGATAGATATTTAGATAAATAGATAGATAGAAAGATATATTGATAGAAAGATAGAAGATAGATAGATAGGTAGAAGATAGACAGACAGACAGATAGATAGATAGATAAATAGATAGACAAATAGTTAGATAGATAGATATATAGATGAAAAGTTAGATATATAGACAGATAAATAGATATATAGATAGATAGACATATAGATTGTTAGGTAGATAGATAGATAGATACATAGATAAATAGACAGATAGAAAATAAATAGATAGACAGATAGAAATATAGACAAATAGTCAAATAGATGGACAGACAGACATATAGATAGATATATAGATAGACATATTTATAGATAAACAGATAGATAAATAAATAGATATAGATCGACATATAAACATATAGATAAATAAATGTAATGATAGATATAAATAGATAGACAAATACATATAGATAAATAGACATATAGACACATAGGCAAATAAAAGATAGATAGATAGATAGATAAACATATAAACATATAAATAGACATATAAACATATAGACAGATATATCTATATGTCTATATGCTTAAAGAGACAGATAGATAGATACATCTATCTATTTATATCTAACTTTCAATCAATCAATCCATCAATCTATATATCTATCTATCTATGTGTCTATCTATCTGTCTATGTTTCTATATATCTAACTATTTAAAAGTCTATATGTCTATCTATCTATATGCCTATTTGTCTATTTATTTATCTGTCTATCTATATTTTATCTATCTATCTATCTATCTTTTTATCTATCTATCTATCTATATGTGTATTTGTCTATTTGTTTATCTATCTTTCTTACTATTTGTCTATCTATCTATCTATTTATATGGTCATTCTTTCTATCAGTATATCTACCTATCTGTCTATCTGTATATTAGATAATCATGTATCTATCTATTTATTTATCTATCTATCTATTTATATATCTTTTTATCTATCTATCTATGTGTCTATTTCTATATCTGTCTATTTATCTTTTTTAATGTCTATATCATTGTGTCTATTCTCCATCTGCCTATCAATCAATCTATCTGTCTATCTATCTATTTATTAGTCTGTGTGATTGTCTGCTTTCTATCTGTGTGCCTATGTGAGTGAGTGTGTGTGTCTGTCTGTCTATTTTATGTGTGTCTATCTATCTATATGTCTTTATATCTTATTTTCTGTTTGTTAGTTTGTCCATCTATCTATCTATCAATGTAGCCAGCTAGCTATCTATCAATCAATAGATTAATCTATCTCTTTATCTATCTATCTATCTATCTAACTACGCATCTATTTATATATCTATCTATATGTCTGTCTTTCTGTCTGTTAGTCTATTTTTATATTTATTTGTCTATCCATTTGTCTGACTCTCTTTCTATCTTTCTATCTCTCTATCTATCTTTCTTTATGTTTGTCTATCTATATGTCTGTCTTTCTATCAATATATCTATCTAACTTTATTATTATATATAAAATATCTATATATATCTATCTTTCTGTCTGTCTGTCTTTCTATCTATCTGTCTATCTGTCTGTGTCTATCTATATAAATGTTAATCTATCAATCAAACTATCTATCTATATGTCTATCTATTTATATTTTTATTTATATATCTGTCTATATATATATATATCAATCTATTTGTCTATCTATCTATCTATCTATCTATCTTTCTATCTATTATTTATCTATCTGACTATCTATATATCTATCTATTTGTGTTATATCTATTTTTCTATCTATTTATATGTATATCTATATATCTGTTTATCTATTTGTCTGTCTATCTGTCTATCTATCTATATGTATAACTATCTATCAGTCTATTTATCTCTCTGTCTATCAATCTATCCATCTAATTGTCTTTTTGACTATCTATTTATATGTCTATCTATCTTTAATCTATTTGTCTATCAATCTATCTGTCTACCTATATATTTGTTTATTTATTTATATGTCTATCTGTCTATCTATCAATGTGTCTATCTTCCTATCATTGTATCTATCTATCAGTCTAGTTATCTATTTGTCTATATGTCTATCAGTATATATGTCTATCTATCAATCTATTAATCTATAAATTTTCCTATATGCCTATCTTTCTATCATTCTATCTGTTTATTAGTCAATCTATCTATCTTTTAAATATTTGTTTATCTGTTTATATGTCTATCTGTCTATATGTCTTTTGTATTTTTATCTATATGTCTACCTATCTATCTGTTTCTCTATCTATTTATCGATCAGTATATCTATCAATCTATTTATCTATCTATCTATCTGTTTATATATATATCTGGCTCTATATCTTTTTGTTTATCTTTCTATCAGTCTATCTATCTATATGTTTATTAGTCTATCTATCTATCATTCTATATATTAATATATCTATCTGTTAATCTAACAATCTATCTATCTATCTATCTGTCTATCTGACTACTATCAATCTTTTTATCTATCTATCTATATATTTATCTATCTATATGTCTATATGTCTATCTATGAATCTGGCACTTTACCTATTTGCTTATCAATTTATTAATCTATTTATCTTCTATCCGTGAATATGTCTTTCTATTTATCATTCTAGATATCTATATGCCTTTTTATCTATCAATCTATTTATCTATATTTCTATCTATCTATCTTTTTATTTGTCTATCTCTTTATATATCTGTCTATTTATCTATATATCTATCTATATGTCAATCTGTCTCTCCATCTACTTATCTATCTATCTATCTATCAATATATTGTGTATCTATCTATCTATCTTTCTTTCTATGTATTTGTCCATCTGTCTATCTATCAATATGGTCGAAATATATATCTGTCTATCTATTTATCTATTTATATTTTTATCTATCTATCAATCTGTGTATCAATTAACAAGTCTGTACGTCTAACTCTGT
This sequence comes from Sapria himalayana, assembly GCA_029783825.1. Classification (NCBI taxonomy): domain Eukaryota; kingdom Viridiplantae; phylum Streptophyta; class Magnoliopsida; order Malpighiales; family Rafflesiaceae; genus Sapria; species Sapria himalayana. The sequence continues at coordinate 5,351 of JAREIK010014898.1, read as the reverse complement.
ATCTATCTATCTATTGGCCTATTTGTCAATTTTCTATTAGTCTATCAATCTATCTATTTATCTATTTGACTATCTATCTATCTGTATATCTATCTATTTGTCTATATGTCTATCCGACTCTTTATCTATAAATTTGTATATCAGTCTATCAGTCTATCTATCTATCTATCATTTGTCTATCTATCTATCTGTTTATCTGTATATCTATTTATCTTTTGTTTATCTATTTGTATGATCTATTTGTTTGTCTTTCTATCTATTTATCTTTTTATCAGTTTATCAGAATAATTATCTACTTGTCTATTTGTCTTTCTATATATCTAACTATCTGACTATCTTTTTATCTGTTTATTTGTGTATATGTCTAACTTTCTATCTATCTATGTATCTGTCTATTTGTGTATCTATCTATCTAACTATTTGTTTATCTGTCTATCTATCTATCTATCTACTATATGTCTATATGTCTATCTGTCTATATGTCTTCTAGTCAATCTGTTTATCTATCTATCTTTCTATCAATCTATCTGTCTATCTATCTGTCTAACTATCTATCTATCTATTTGTCTATTTATCTATTTATCAATTTGTATATCTATCTATATTGTCTCTCTATCTATCACTATATCTATCTTTCTATTTTTAGGTTATCTCTTTATCTATCTAGATGTCAATTTATCTATCTATCTTTCTGACTATCTTTCTATCTATCTATTTTTTTATATGTCTATATGTCAATCTCTCTAAATTTCTATCTATCTGTATCTAACCGCTATCTACATTTTTATTTATATATCTATCTTTCTATTTGTGTGTTTGTTTGTTTGTTTTTCTATCTATATGTCTTTCTACTAGTCTTCTATTTGTATATTTTCCTATCTATCTATCTATCTATCGATCAATCAATCTATCTTTCTACCTATCAATCAATCATTCAATCTATCTCTATTTATTTATCTATCTATTTATCTTTCTATGTACCTAACTAGCTATCTAGTTATTTATCTATTTGTCTATCATTCTATTTTTATATCTACCTATTTGTCTATATGTCTATCTGTTTATTTCTCTACCTACCTTTCTATCTATTTGTCTATTTATCTATCTACCTATCTATCTTGACTATCTATCTATTTGTCAATCTGTATATCTATTTGTCTATCTTTCAATAATTCTATCTATCTATTTGTTTACCTATTTATCTATCTAACTATTTATCTATCTATCTATCAATTTTTATCTATCTTCCTATCTAATTATCTATCTATCTATTTGTCTATATGGTATATCTATTTATCTCTCTATCTATCTAACTTTATAACTATCTATCTATCAATTTATATCTTTATCTATCTACTTATCTATAAAATTATTTTTATATCTAACTCTCTTTCAATCTATCTATTTGTGTATATATTTATCAATTTATCTCTCTAAATGTATATCAGTCTGTGTCTATCCTCTATCTGCTTATAAATATAAATAAATAAATAAATAAATAAATATATATATATATATATATATATATATCTCACTCACTCTCTCTCTCTCTATTTGTGTGTTTGAATGTTTGTGTATTTGTATATCTATCTATCTATTTTTTAATCTGTTTATCTATCAATTTGTCTATGTGTGTGTGTATATATATATATATATCTATCTATCTATTTGTCTAACTGTCTATCTATTTAACTATCTATCTTTCTTTCTTTCTATTTCTTTTTATATCTATCTAGCTATCTACCTATGTATCTTTCTGTCTATCAGTCAATTTGTCTATCTATCTTTCTCTCTATTAGTCAATATGTGAATATGATTATCAGTCAATCCATTTATCTGTCTATCTGTCTATCTTTATATCTATCTATTTGACTACTATCAATTTTTTACATTTCTATCTCTTTATCTGTCTATTTGTCCTTTGTATATTTGTCTATCAGTGAATTTGGCTATCTACATATCTATCTATCTATTTATTAGTCTATCTATCTATTTTCTATCACTTAATATCTATTTATGGCTATCATTCTATATGTCTATATTTTTTTCTATAAATCTATCTATATGTCTGACTATTTATCTATCTATTTATCAATATATCTATCTATCTGACTATCTGTCTATCTATCAATCTATCAATATATATATATATATCTGTCTATCCATTTATCTATCTATCTATATGTATATTTATCTATCTTTGTATTTGTCTATATATATATCTATCTATTTTTCTCTCTATCTATTTGACTATCTATCTATCTATCTATCTATTTATCTTTTTATATGTCCATCTTTCTATCTTTTTTTCTAAATAGAGTAAATATATATATGTCTATCTATCTATTTATCTATCTATTTGTCTATCTATCTATCAATATGTCTATCTATCTATCTATGTATATATCTATCAATTAGTCTAATGGTCTATCTATATATCGGTCTATCTCTCAATCAATCAATCTTTCTGTCTATCTATTTATCTAACTATCTATCTATCTTTCTATTAGTCTATTTGTCTCTCTATTTATCTGCGAACTTTTCTATCTATCTATCTGTCTATATGTCTATCTATATATTTATCTATATGTTTATCTATATATTTGTCTATCTATCTATCTATTTATCTATCTATGTGTCTATTTGCCTATCTATCTTTCTACCTATGTATCTATTTGTATATATATATATATATCTATCTTTTTTCTATCACTCAATCAATCAATCTATCTATAAGTCTATATGTTTATCTATTTATTTGTCTATTTTTCTATCTTTCTATTTGGCTATATATCTATTTGGCTATCTATCTATTTTTCTATATATCTTTCTAATTATCTATCTTTCTTTATGTCTATCTGTCTGTCTATCTATCTGTCTATCTATCTATCTATCTATCTATTTATCTATCTATCTATCTATTTATCTATCTATCTTGCTATCTATCATGCTTTCTATCTATCTATTAGTCTAATTGTCTAGCTAACTATATGTCTAACTAACTAAGTATATATATCTAACTATCTAACTATCTATCTATATATTTATATGTCTATCTATATATCTATCTATCTATAAAATTATCTATCTTTCTATCTCTCAATAAATCTATCTGTCTATCTTTCTATCTGTCTATCTGTCTATTTGTATATCTATCTTCTATCTATAAATATTTTTGTCTATCTATCTATCGATCTTTCTATTTGGCAATTTGTCTATCTATCTTACTAACTATCTATCAATCTTTCAATCTATTTATCTGCCAATCTATCTATCTATCTATATGTCTTTAACTATCTTTCTATATGTCTATCTACCTACCTATCTATCTATCTATATGTCTATATGTCTATATGTCTACCAATCAATGAGTCTATGTGTCTATCTATCTATTTATCTATCTATCTATTTATCCATCTATCTATCTATCTATCTGCCTGTTTTTCTGTCTATCTTTCTTTCTATAATCAGTCGATCAGTATATCTGTCTATATGGTATATTTGTCTATCGATCTATCTATCTTTCTTTCTATCTCTGTGTCTGTCAAAATATCTATCTATATGTCTATCTATCCATATTGTCTAATTTTCTATTTCTTTATTTCTCTATCTGTGTATCAATTTATCAGTTTTTTTTGTCTATCTACTTGTCTATCTAAATATCTTTCTATCTAATTATTTTTCTATCTATCAAGTTGTGTATAAGTGTATTTGTCTATCTCTCTAAATGTCAATCTTTCTATCTATCTATCTAACTATCTTTATATATGTCTATTTGTATAATTTTCTATCTATCTATCTATCTATCTGTTAATCTGTCTATCTATTTTTATATCTATCTGGCTACATGTCAATCTGTTTATCTATCTATCTATCTGTCTATCTATCTATCTATTTGTCTTTTTATTTGTATATATGTCTGTCTATCTATCTGTCTGTTTGTTTGAATAACTATTTATCTGTGTCCATCTATCTATCTATATTTTTATCTATCAATCCATCTGTATGTCTATCTATCTCTCTAGCTATTTTCATAACTACTATCTACATATCTGCCTATCTACCTATCTAATTATATATCTATGTGCCTATCTGCCTATCCATCTATATACTTATCTATATATCTGTCTATTCTTTTATATATCTATCTATCTATATGTCTGTCTATATATCTATCTATCTATTTGTATATCTATCTATAAGTCTATTTATCTATTTGTCTATCTGTCTATCTATATATATGTCTATCTGTTTATCTATCTATCTGTCTATCTATCTATTTATTTATCTGACTATCTCTTTATCTATCTAACTATATGTCTATCAGTCTATCTATATATCTATTTATCAATCTGTCTATCTTTCTATATTGTCTTACTATCTATCACTATATCTATCTATCTATTTATCGATTTATCTTTTTTTCTATCTAGATGTAAATTTATCTATCTATCTATCTATGTTACGATATTTTTATCTATCTATTTGTGTATATGTTTATTTGTCTATCTCTCTAAATCTATATCTATTTATGTCTAACCTCTATCTACCTTTCTATTTATCTTCTATCTATCTATCTGTCTGTCTGTTTGTTTGTTTTTCGATCTGTATATCTATCTATCAGTCTATTTGTCTTTCTACTAGTTTGTCTATCCGTCTATTTGTCTATCTATCTATATATCTATCGAGCTATCGATCAATCAATCTAACTAACTATTTATCAATCTATATATCTATCAATCTATCTATGTCTTTATTTATCTATCTATCTATTTAGCTTCCTATGTACCTATCTGGCTATCTAGCTATCTATTTATTTGTCAATCTTTTTTTTCTATATATCTGACTATTTGTCTATCTGTTTATCTATTTATTTGTCTATCTACCTTTCTATCTATTTGTCTACTTGTCAATCTACCTATCGATCTTAACTAACTATCTATATTTCTATATATCTGTCTATCTATTTGTCTATCTTTGAATAATTCTATCTATCTATTTATTTACATATCTATCTATTTATCTGTTTATCTGTTTATCTGTCAATCTATCAATTTTTATCTATCAATCTATCTAATTATCTATCTATTTATTTGTCTATATGGTATATCTATCTATCTATCTATCTATCTATCTCTCTATCTATATATCTTTATATCTATCTATCTGTCAATTTATTTCTTTATCGAACTACTTGTCTATAAAATTATTTATCTATCTAACTATTTTTCTATATGTCTATTTGTGTAAATGTATATCAATTTATATCTCTAAATGTATATATGTCTGTGTCTATCCTCTATTTACCTATAAATATCTCTATATAAATCTATCTATCTATCTCTCTATAT
>JAREIK010014897.1:0-21472 GCA_029783825.1 Sapria himalayana | reverse complement strand
GGAGCAGTTTTCCCTTTGTCTTATTTTTTTAGAGTAAGATTGAACGTATTCAACTCTTCGTTTCGATACGGAACGGAAAGCTAGTCCGCTTCGCCCTAAATGAGTTCTTTCCCGATCAGAGCGGAGCATAGGAAGACTCCAAATTTCTTTATCTTCCTTCTCTTTTCGAAAATACCCCTGGTAAATCTCAATGAATTGAATGTGCTGCCCCCGCTCCTTCCCTCACTAATTCCTTTCTTTGACCGTTGATAATCCCTTAACTTCTACCAGGATGACAAATTGCTGCAAGTTGATCTTCAATTCAAAGCAAAGAGGTCGTTGAAGACTTCTTGTGGGGCATCACCTCTCCCTCCCCTACCGCACCGTGGGGAGGCCGATAGGCAGCATTCACTAACGTCAGGCCTGCGCTAATTCTCAAAAGTCAGACTGAATAACTATCAGATTCAGAAAAGATTCCCCCCGACACGGCATTTCTTGAGGCCTATACTGCCAACTTTCATTTAGATAAATTAAGTAGATCCGCTAACTTAGATAAATTTATGAATGAAAACCTTTTGATTATCCTTTATTAGGAAGAAGGCCAATGCCCCAAGAGACTCCCGGCGACAAAGAACCTAGCCCGAAAAAAGCCTCTTTATTCTACGAATCGTGAGAAAAGACATGTCCCAATAGACCCTCCTACTTCGACTACTTCGATTGGTTTAAAGTGCAAAAACAAAGTAAGGCACTCTAGAAACCCTTTCAAATCAAATAAAATAAAGTAGTAAGGGGCCCGATTCTAGATCCGAAGCAGCAGCAGCCACCGAAGAAGGAGCAGCTTATGACTTTGAAGCAGTAGAATATGCCTTTCTTTCCATTATGTACTTCGGGAGCTAGGAGTGGGGAGGGAATCCCAGTAGTGGAACTTCATCAATTGACATCGGGGACTCTGCACGGGTCAAAGGAAGGACCCGGGAGACGATGTTTGAACCCAAAAACCTGACTAATCAAGGGGCAACAATGAAGGAGTGCAGGGGAAATCCCAACCGACATCGACACCGCACCGTGGGGTTCTGGGGGAAGAAACAGAAAGGCAGGACCGAGAAAAACATTGTTTTGTAAAAACATAAGGAAAGTCCCAGACCAGCTACACAGGTGGCTATGTCTTGAGGTTACATTTTCGTCCCTGTAGTTCCGCTTCTTGCTCTAAAAAGGAAGGAAGACTTGTCGGAACGGAAATTGCATCGCCATCGCCTTGGTTTAACCAAGAAAGGCATGGGAGGGGCATTGCTTGGGATCTTACTTATAGATTAGATGATCTTTAGTGAATCAAACCGGAGGACCAGGCTGGAATGGAGGGACGGGCAAGCTAACAACCTTCAAGAGCTACCAGTGCAGGTAAGGACTTATAAGTTCTAAGCTTGTTCTATTCCCTAGTTGCTACTGTTTTTAATAGCTTCCCAGGCTTCCTAAAGGTAATAAATAAGAAAAGAGAAGGACAAAACAGCATGGATTAGATGGAGCTAGGCGCATGGTTGTTCCAGTAATCCAATATGGATGCTGTCGAAGAGCTGAGGAGAGAGAGAATGTCTTTCCTGGGTTTCGAGAAGGAAGCATAAGCCCTTGAATGGACTCTAGCCATAGGTTGGTGACTTGGCTTCCTCTCTTTTTATTTGTTCTCTGAGTGAGGTACCTTAGGGACCTAGCTTTACTTCCTTGCCTGCAAGCTCCTATAAGGTGTCTATCTAGAAAGAGAAGCACAAGGGTCCGAAGGGAATTCGATTGCTCTTTATTTAGAAGCTAAGGAAAGAAAAGACTAGATTAGGTTGCTGCTGTTCTTCCTCGTAGCTAGATGTGACTACGGTAGGTTATGAAAGGAGAGACCGTAGGGATGTCTCAACCTGTGGTTTGAGAACTAGATAGAATGCATAATAAGAAAGAAGATCTAGCCCTCTTAGCTAAGCGAACGGGGGCTTTGTGTGATCTCCCCCAAGGAAGGAGAATCCATTTATCCCACGGAGCGGTGTAGGACTAACCAGGACTTCCTGACTGTGCTGGAAGCTCTCTAAGCTATCTATCTTAAAGGGATGGGTTTGAGAGTGGGTGTGGGCTCTTTTCCTCCTTTCAACGAGCTTCATATGGGCGGCTGCTTTTAGTCCTTACGCTGAGGATAGTTCTTCCCTTCTGCGATTCCTTGCTAAGGTTAGGACTAGCTTCCTTCCATAGGGTGATCCTCCTTCTTTTCTACCCCACGAGCGTGTAAGGGTGAATTCATATTAGGACCTTCCTATCTTCTGTTCTCCTTCTTTTATCCCAAGATTGTCCGCTCTTGCTTTTGGGGGAATAAGCTGGTATTTCCTCCCTGGCTATGGAATACCCAGTGTTGGTAATAACCCTTGCCGCTGTTACTGTTCCCACTGCTTCGAGAATAACCTTGCCTACCCGCTTTTCATGTGAATGGCATTTCCGCTGCAGATCTGATCGAGCGATCAAATGGAAGTGCGCTAGCGCACTCCGGCTTTCGAGCCTTCGTTTGCTTGGTCAACTATCCGTAAGCGCAGCTATTGAATCAAAGAAGTTCTTGGTGGAAGCTCCGGTACTATTGAATCTGCTGGTATAGAATCGCTTGTTAGTGGGATTTGCGAGGTCTCATGAACTACTACTAAAATACTAGTCGTAGGGCACGAATGGCATAAGACTAGCTAAGGAGGGCCAGTGAGACTTCTCCAATTTGATCGTATCCGCTCTTACTGCTCTCGTAGCCAGTGTTACAGTAGAAGCTGTGATCTTTTCTGCTGTGATAGAACCTCGGGGCGGGGCGTACTACTTTACAAACTTTACCTTTCTTTCTAAGGACCCGCCCGCATAGAAAGTGTTTTGCTTTTTCCTTGACTTTGGCACTAATACCCGAATAGTCGGTATTCCAATTACAGGTCTTGGAGTCGGCAATCAGTTCGGTGGGAAGGGGCAGGCCCTTGATCCTCACCCTCGGAGCGTAGCCGCTCGACTGTAAGGAGAGGAGCGCAGAGGTTGGCTAATAAAGGTCGGTTACTATACGGGATGATTCCATGGATCTTATCGAGTGAGTTCTGCACCACCACAGGGCCCAAACCATACCTTGAGGTGAGAGAGGGAGAGACGAGGTTCGCCTAAGGACCAAGTCTCAACGAGTTCTTTCTTTTAGTGAAGGGACCCAGTACTTAAGCAAGAGGGGTCTCACCGATGGTTGATCGGAACCTAGGGCGACTTCGAAGACTCCCTTGTCTTCTTTTCTTAGTCGAAGCTATGCATGAGTGGATCTCTTCTTTCTCTTAATGCCACAACGCTCGGTGAAAGTCAACTAATGGTTCTCTCCGTCCGTATCATGAGATGGGCTACTGCGCGCTAACAGCTAACAAAAATAGGGCTTTATTTTCAAAAGAAAGATGCCCCGCCGTTCAAAGGAGAGATATGAATACACCAACTACAGAAACTACAGACAAGAAACAGACTAAAAGCCCAACCCATGTCGTGGGCAGGGAGAGACAGGCAGCTAACACAGGACAGATCTCAGATATTAGGCTTGGAAACAGACGCTTCGATATGTGTTACACAGACGCCCTTACTTGACGTAAAACATCGGCTCACTCCGCCCTCTCCAATGCTCCCTTCGCTGGACTAACTGCTTCCTCTGCCTTGATGAATGTTTCCCTAATGACTGATCAACCCATGGAACTATGGTTTGGCTACTTCTGTATGGTCTGACCGAGAACCCTTCCGATAGGTCCATGTGTGACTATGACCGGGTGAGGCATTCCATACATCTCTTTTATCTGGAGCAGATAGACCTAGAGCCCTTCTTTCACTCACATCTGGTACCGTGGAGCAGTGTACCTATGGAAAGGATCAAGACCATAGGGGAGGGGTTTTACTTTCTATCAAGGCGGATTGAATAGATCAGTTTTCCAGCATTGAATGTCTCCGGCTCGAGCTCCAAGACCAGAACCTGAGCTATCAACCAGAGCGGTCCTACCTGAAGAGCTAGCTGACCATGCATTCCATGTTGCCGCCAGCTGCCCCACCTGCTTAAAGTATCTAAGCGGAAAGAGAAAGAGCAAGTGTAGGACTTCCGAAGGGCTTAAGGTTATTCCGCAACTGCACCGTCCCCCCAAACCTAACTCCAACAGTCAGAAGTTTCACCCGCGACGAAGACTTCTCACCTTACAGAACATAAGAACCTAATGGGAATGAAGGTCAGTTCCCCGGCAACATTACCTGACTTTGAAGCCGCAGCGTACACGCTCACTTCTCTTAACTAACCTACCCGGACGAGTAAAAGCCACCTGTGTTGTGGGAAGATGAACAGGTCAGGGAAGGCCTCAATGAAAGCCGAACCCTTATTGATTGCGCCAAACATTGCTTTAGAGGCGGGCGGCGGAATAGAGGTCTCACTACTAGCTTTTAGTTTGAAGCAGGAAGCGCATATAATTTATAATTTGAGGGGCTGTCAGCCATTTCATTCTCATTCGGACAGCACTTGATTCGTCTTTTTTTTTCTAGCTTGATTGCGGGAAAGGTCAGCTGAAAGACGTCTGAATTCAAGCCTATTCCTTTGTGGCTGGCCCCAGTGCTTAACGTCAGGTTGCCTCCACATATGAAAAGTAAGCCAGCCGTATTAGCTCATCAACTCGCCTTAACGCACCGTCACTATATAGGGCCGGACTTGCGTACGGTATCACTTGCCTAACAGCTGCCAAAAGCGGAAGCATCGCCATATGTTGGAGAGAGCGGGCTTATTGTCTCCTTTCTAAAGGGAAAATCAGAGAAGAAAAACTCCTCGGCCGTTGCGACTTCCCTTTCGCTTACACCATTTCTTTGTGAATGCTCTTAAGCGCGCTACTTCCGCTAGCAACCTCGGATTCTCCTTAAGGCACCGTGTTCAGTAGGGATTTGAATATAAACTCTATTTTGGGGCTCAATGTTGCTGGACTCTACTCCTCCCCGGGGGCTATGCCCAAAGCTTCAACCCCTAATGGATTAGCCGAGACGAACAGCCCTCTCTATCTCCCTAGTGGTCGATCCCCTCCCAGGCCTTGCAGTCGACTCTTTACAGAGCCTTGACTTCTTCGATCGGAACGGAAGGAAGGGACCTTTCTTTTCATGAGATCCCTGGTCAAGAGTTTTTGCCAATTTGTGAATTCAAATGACGGTGAAACTTTTACAATTTACCGAGAAGCGTTACATTTTATACATTTTAATAGAGCTTTCGAATAACGAAATACGACTTACAAACCCTATTGAAGAAGATTGGCTCTCATGTTAGCAGTGCTCTTTCCTAAGTGCACAAAGAAAGGGATATATTTCATTACCCGTACACAACAACAAGGGTCGCCCTATTTAAGATAAGCAGGAAAAGGTGCCTAATAATATTCCAATCTTGAGCACACTCGTCAAACAAATAAGCAACCCACGGAGCGGTATAGAAAAGATATGGTACCACAAAGCTAGGGGACTACAATTGAGTATGCCTAATTCCTTCTGTGAAAAGCTTAAAAGTTGTCTGGGTTCAATGGAAAATTGCCCTAAGATTGAAGGTTTGACCTCGAAGAACTGTCGCAAGTTGAAAGTGACATCTTTGTGGGTTCGGCCCTAAAGTGTGGATCATCGGGTTGAGTACAAAGCATGTTTCAGACCTTGGGCAGTGACTGACTTTTAGTATAATTGATAAAGTAGGAAGAGTTGCTCTCCCTTGTCTCTCTCCATTGTTGACTCAGCTTGTGCCTGTTCGGGAGAAGTTGGGTGTCCCGGCTCATAAGAACTTAAATTCGTATGCTTTGGTTTTGGCACCTGCGTCAAAGGCACGAGAAAAGAAAACATTTTATCACCTTTCTTACTTAAGATATGAAACAGGTTTCATAGGCCACGTTGGCTAGGTTGATCTTTCATCATCAAATCACGAGTTTCATTCCATTTCTGGATCCCCTCATGAGAGTCGCTATCTTATGCCCGAAAAGTGCTATTCTTGAGCGATCCATTCTATGAGCGGGGCAGCTAGTAGAGAGAAAATTTCCATCTTTTTAAGCCGGTCCCATTGATTTCATTAAAGCTTGTTACGATCAGGCTCATTTGGCTGAGATCTTGCCTGGAAAAGGCTTGGGTAGGGTCAGTTCGTTTGGCGCTTCGAGGCTGTCTTCGACTCATAGAAGAAGGAAGCCCACTATTTTGTCTATTTAAGACAAGAAATGGAGTAAGGGACGGGAAGCTACTCTTGTTCATCATGCGCCTTGTGTGCTTTGTATTCTCTATCGCTTGGGAATAAACGATCGCGTGGGTCGTGAGAACTCTCTTCAAGCGGATCAACAAAGGCGAGATCAGCTCACTTGCCCACCGACCCGTCTCTTATACGATGAAACTCAGTCCATCAAGAGGAGACAGAGAGGTAGTCAGTTGCCCGCTTGTAGCAAGTTATTACAGGACGTAGCTAAACCTTCCGAGGGACATCATTCTATGTCAAAGAAATCTTACCCCACAATGCCAGTAGTTGATAACCATTAATACGGATTAAGCCCGAGGCTTGGATAACATATCTTCATTCCAGTATAAGCAGTTGATCTCTACTAAGAGGGTAAGCGAGACATAGCCCAGAAGCTCATGCACAGATTGACGAGGAGATGTACAGAATGAGCATTTCCAAACTCATGTTTAACCACGAGGGGAAAAGACCTAGTTGAAAACAAGAAAAAAACCGGTGCCCCGATTAAGAGGACATGGAATCAACGGTTAGCTAGGTCGTTAGAATCGTTACGGAGATTCACCCTACCCGCTTCCTCCGGTAGGGCCGTCTTCCAGGGTTCATCCTAGCTACTTAGGATCCGATCTATAGCGCGCCACCCAATTACGGCTACCAGCAGCGGTCTGCCCTTGCCCCTCCTTCTCCATTCGGCATGGCTACAGCCGGACAGCGTAGGGCAGTTCGTTTCAAATAGATCAAGGTCGAAATCAGACATGAGATCTGGTGAAAACTACACTTGCATTCCTTCATTGATGTGATGCTTTCTCGTTTCTGGGGAATCAGGTGCGGCAGAACCCATAATTACCTGCCACTATAGGAAGTGATGTTCCCAGGCGGAATCGGGTCTCTCCCTAGGGTCGATTGTCCGTCTAGTGAGTTAGCGCTGAGACTTTCTCTCCCACCAGTCAAGTAAGGGCTGGTCATGGTTCAAATCAATGATATCTGTAAAGTTAGACTCGCTACTAAAGAAAGAAGGTACGGTCGAAGCGAAGGAGTCACAAACCTTCAACTCATCGAGGAAAATCTTCTCTTTCGATTCTATTTGCTCTTGACGTAGTGGCTACCACCAATTTATCTAAGACTAAGGACCGATAGACGAGACGAATGCGCCCCGTGATGTGATTAAGAGAAACTGATCTTCTTATCTTAGTCCCAGATTATTTTAACTAACTGAGTCTGGAAACTAAGCGCTTCAACCGATGTCTTCACACTCCATCCCCGTATCGGAGACCTTCTTTCGTCTACCCTTTCCTGTGCTCCCTCTCCGTCCTTTTGTATGTGAAAGTATGTACCCACCCCCCCTGTGACAATGAGACTGGTGAAATCCCTACCTACCTAATAGCTACAAATAAGTAAGCCCTCTTAGGCGAGCTAGTAGTAGTGAGTAGCGAATAGTACAAAAACCTACCCTTCTCGAAATACGAAATAGGGGAGCCTACAGCTCAACCTGCTCTCGACCGTGACAGGAGGCACCTGAGAGGAAGACCTCCTCTAGGGATAAGAGAGATCGTAGGGCTGAAGGAAGAGAGAGAGTTTGGATTCAGGGAAGAAAGACAAAGAAAAGAGGCGCGTAACTGTAAAGTAACTTCTTCCTATCTGCCGGCCTTTGAAATCAAGGTTCTTAGCACCTCGAGTAAGTAGGCTTTCTTCCTTTCTCTTTTCTTTCATTAATATAGGTGCAGGTGCAAAAGTAATCAACTAGGTAACCAAACTGAACTTTCTTTCTTATCATATAGCTTTGAAATGATGAAAGAGGGAAAGGCAGTCAAAGTCCTTCCGTTCCGTTAATAAGTCTCATACATAAGAGATGAGAGGGAGACCGTGGATACGTTGGATAGCAGGACTACGACTTGACTTGATTTCCAGTACTCGAACCTGTAAAGCCTGATGAAATTATTGGTCATATACATCCATCTTGTAAGGAAGCTATCTCGGGATAGGGGTTATCTGGATCTTTCCTAGTTCCGCATAGCTGGTCTACTCCGTTTTGTAAGGTACTACCCGGCGGGAGGTATAGGTAAGTTGGAAGAGAGATGGTCAGAAGTTTACTAGGAATGCTTCACTGTCAAGCTAGGACAAGTGACTGGGGCGCTTTCTTGCCTATCTTTAGGATGCGCTAGTACTAAACTGACCTGCCGAGCGTACGAAAAGGAGTATCTTTGACCTAATAGCCCACTATCAAACTCATCCGTTGGTGTCATAATTTTCACTGATCAGTGTCTCATCCGTGTAAGACTGAGGAATTCCTTTTCCAACTCGTCCCGGAATGGGCGTTATGGCAAAGAACAAGAAGAAAACAAAAGGAGAAATTTGTCCAATAGTAACAAATGGTGCCTCCACGGGTTGACATCCGATCCAACCTAGTAGTAAGCAATCCGCCAAAAGCAACCAAAAGATTCCTTGGTGAATCGGGCGAAAACTTGAACTACGCACATACATACTTTTAAAAAAAGGTAAAGCCAACATACATATAAAAACTGGTGCTATTGCGGCTACACCTCCCGATTTGTCAGGTATACTACGAAGAATGGCATAGATCGGTAGGAAATACCATTCCGGCACAATATGAGGCGGGGTGGACATCGGATTAGCAGGTATATAATTGTCTGGATGTCCCAAAACATTAGGAGCATAAAAAATCCAAATGGAAAAAAAGATAGCAAAAGCTACCCAACCTACTAGATCCTTTACATAAAAATAAGGGTAAAAAGCTATTTGATCCATCTCTGAATGTACACCCAATGGATTATTGGATCCATATTGATGCAATGCAGCCAGATGAAGAAGACTGGCGCCTACTAAAAGAAAGGGGAGTAAATGATGAAGACTAAAAAAACGATTTAAGGTGGCATTGTCCACGGAGAAACCACCCCAAAGCCAAGTCACTATGGTATCTCCTACTACAGGTATGGCGCTAGCTAAGCTTGTAATTACTGTAGCTCCCCAAAAGCTCATCTGACCCCAAGGTAGTACGTATCCTATAAAAGCTGTCACAATCATTAAGAGGAAGATTACAACTCCGAGACACCGAACAAATTCCCGAGGACTGCTATAACTCGCATGATATAGACCGCGAAAAAGATGAAGGTGAACCACAATGAGAAACATACTTGCCCCATTAGCATGCATATAACGGAGCAACCAGCCCCCTTCAACATCTCTCATAATGTGTTCGACGCTGTTGAAAGCTAGATCTACATGAGGTGTGTGATGCATAGCTAAAAAAAACGCCAGTCACTATCTGAATGACTAAACAAAGACCAGCTAACGAACCTAACCCCCACCAATAACTCAGATTGCTCGGGGTTGGATAATCTATCAAATGCTGATTAAGGGTGGAGGATAGAGGTTGTTTAAGAAGAGAGAATCGTTGGTTCCTTATAGTCATTTCTCTTTCCTATCGTGACAACTCTTGTTCCCCCACCTTTTTAGCGTTCTTGGCTTACTATCTATCTCTCTCGAATCTCTAGTACCCTTTCTTCCTTTTTTTGTATACAGCGAAAGAAGCGTCGAAGGGGTCGCTCGGTGACCGAATCCTAGATGTTTTGATCATCTTGCTGGACAAAGAAGAAAGATAATGGAAATTTATGTCTCTGCCCGCAGGGTTTTCATGAAATGAGAAGATTTGCTTTCAGATAGGAAAGAAGGCAAAGACGTGTGGGAGAAAGAAGGAGAAAAGGAGATTTCGTCCACCAAGCGGGACAGAGTGCGACCCCTAAGCAATTGGAGGTTATCGGGGTCCTCTGACAACTTTTCCTGTTCCATTAGCATAGCTCAAATAGGATGACTCAGTGTCAGAAAGAAGCTTTGCCTTTATTTAATTTGGCTTCGCTGCGCCCTGAATCAATCAAAAAGCTTATTTATTTGATTCATCCAATTTCATTTAGGCTTTGAGTCATCTGGGCTACGGATTTTTTTATGAGTTATAGGATCACATGGTTTATTCTTTCAATCACCTGTTGAGAAGCCATCGGGTCCCGATCCACAAATGAAGAGTAAGCGGGGCGATGGTCTTTCATTAAAAGGGGAAGGGTGGTTTTGTTTTGTTCTGGGGGGGCCGCCTTGCGCAGCTTTCGAAAGGAGAGAATTTAATAAAGTCACTCTCTCCAACCTTTTGGATCTATCCTGAGAAGGGCGAGATAAAGTCAATATGATGTGCGTTGGTTTTTCCAACGAAACTCAGCACTTTTTTGTCTTGATCATTCGAAGAGCTAAGTCACTATCACTTCAATGAGGGGAACAAACTCATCCGGCGCTCCAATGAACAAAAGTTCTCCGCCTTACTCTATTTCGAATAGTGGTCGATCCATCGGGAGTGACATTTTGAACTTAATGTTCTGTTTACGCGGTGATCTTATATCTTTCCGAGATTACGACCCTCGATCCACTCTTGAAAGCAGTGCGGCTAGAAAGAAAGATTTGAGTATTGAGCCCGTCGATTCAGAGGTGCTATGTGTGCTCTCGTTAGCGATGTGCAGCAACTCCGGATGTCCGGTCGGTATAAATGGAGGGGTCGGTAGTTAGCTGCGCAGCAACCAATGCATCTAACGGAAAGAAATCAATCCCAGAGGAAAGTCCATGTGGCCTCGTGATTAGACGAAGAGAGGACTCCGCGCAAGGGTTTAGGCTCCATCTTCGAGATACGCAACCTCTGAGATAGAAGGAAGATCCATGTCACACTAGGAATCAACCGCCACTAACCGGAGAAAGGAACGTATGACTGCCAGCCACACTATAACCTGTCTCCAAGAAAGGGAGAGAATAAGCGCGTGATTCCCTGACCACGGCGGAAGCTCAGCCTAGAATACACAAAACAAATGAGATAGAATGCCTTGATTCTCTTAGGATCTTTCTTTGGCTTTGGTCTTTGGTATGAGTTATGAAAAAAAAGAAGGCCACCAAGTATAATGCAGCATATACCACCCCGAGTCCCATTGAAGCAGAAGTTGCTAGTTTCATTCCCGCTTGTGGAAGTATGAAGCACTGTCCTTCGTTCTGCCTTCCATTTCGATGCTAATCCATGAGTGCTCGTTCCCTGGCTCTAGCAAACCAGTCAACTGCCTTCCCAGCCAGGCATTCCCTTCCTCCCTTACTTCATACTCGCTCTAACCCAACAAAAAGGGCAGGGCTTACGGATGGCTGGCAGAAGGAAAGCGCTGAGCTTCAGACTAAAAATGCATGACTGGGCACTAGGCGGGATGGAATGGAACTACCACAGGCTGAGAGTATGACTAAGATAGAGTTAAGCTTACAGGAAACTGGCTAGCGGGGAACGAAGTAGCCCTAAGCAAGGAGAGGAAGGAGCAATGGATGTCAGTAGGACTGAGACTAGTCAATATTCTTACTAGGGATAAGCAGTGACTGGGGTTAGCTTGCCCTTTGAAC
The DNA here is from genome assembly GCA_029783825.1 of Sapria himalayana. NCBI lineage: Eukaryota > Viridiplantae > Streptophyta > Magnoliopsida > Malpighiales > Rafflesiaceae > Sapria > Sapria himalayana. Next base: position 9,837 of record JAREIK010014897.1, on the reverse strand, counting down.
GGCTTAAAGATGAGGGGCTCTGATTTTCACGTGGGCGCACTGACCACCAAGGCTTCAAACCAACCCTAGCAAGTCGAACGAAACGAGAGGTGAAAAAGACAGAAGACAATCTTCTTCTTCTGTAGATTTTGAATCGATGAGGACTGCGCTATGCCACCTGTCCTTACCCGGGAGTACTGCTTTAGCAAAGCTAACGGCAGGTCTGGGATAATCATTCCTTTCATAGGCTGGAGCAAACCTTGCCCCTCGTTGCTAACGCTTGACTATAAGCAAAGAACAAATCAAATGAATCAAAACAAAACAAAAGAAGACATGGCACGGTACTCGGCTTCTTCTGTGCTGGACTTGGATACAGTTTATTCTTTCTTGCCAATAGATCAATGATGAGCCAAGGAAAATACAAAAGAAAATAGCCACTACTTTTCTTGCAGGGAAGACGGAGCTCAGCCTAGACTTAATTCGTCACTCTTGGCAAGGATGCCAGGTAGAGTGCTTATGCCCGGGCCTCAGAGGCAAGGTGGGAAGAAAGCATCCCAGGAGTGTAATCTCCTCGATCTTTCCTGTCCTTTCCTTGCGGATTAGCTATTCCTGTCCTGTCTTGAAGCCGACCTTGCCTGCTGGAGGTATGATTCCTAGTAGTTAGATTTTTACGGAGGCTTGCCACAAGTCCTTCTTTCCCTCAAAAATAGCTGCCTTCCGTTGGGAGGGGTGTCAAACTGAGATGAGATTCGAGCTATGCCCTGAGGAAAACCGTTAGCAAGGCTAGGCACCTTCCTGAGAGACCAAGGCAGGACCTAGACGAATCAAGGTACTTAGCCGATCCGATGCCCTCAATTTATAAGAAGATGTTGTTACAGAATCTGCTTCAACTGTCTCAAATATCAAATAGGAGAATAGATGACACCCGCTGATTATGTTGTGTTGTGATGGCAACCTATTCTCCCCAGGTGGTGCGTGCGGTTGGGGAATAGAACCCGTCTTAGTCCTTTAGTTCCTTTGATTTGTCCAGAAAGATCTTTCTATTTTATATTGTAGCAGGTTTACTAAAAAGAAGATCCGGGAGTCCCGCGTGGAAGGGCTCCGCTCTCGCTCAAGGATCTCATACTAATGTACTGGACTGATTAGCGCCCCTAATAGTTGACTAAAAGGATTCCCTACTCTCTGTCCTGTTGGTATAATCCGACGGATATGTGCTACCATTCATAAAAGGCTATTCGATAGCTGCTGATTCGAGAACAATGATTCATTGTGCAGCTGAGTCAATAGGAGCCGTGCCGGTTGGGGGAAGCGAGGATGGTCTTTTGTCCTTTTTCTTTTTCTACGCAAATACAAGTGTCAACTTGTTCCGAAGGGCTCTGAAGTCAAGATGAAGATGCACGAGCTAGCACTCGGATTAGGAAAACTGGAAACCTCAACCTTCGGTCATAACCCGTGATGGGTAAGAGCTCCCCGAAGCGCTACCTGCAGGGGCGCTAGTCAACAGCTAACTGACCAAACATACCCAATTGTTGCTTCGGAGTTAGCATTCATAGCAGATTCAATCCCTCCCCTCACAATGGAGGAAATTCCTCAAGGCAGTCTCACATCTTTCTTTCTCTATTTCTTTTGTTCAGGGAGGTTTATATTATTATATATAATAAAGAATAAATCTCGGGTGCTCTTCGACTTACCGGATCTGGAAAGTGCTGGTTCGAGCCCAGCTCGTGCCCTAAGCAAGACATTCTGGTCATAGAGTGCGATGAACTCGTATATATGCTTAACACTGGCAATTCCTCTGCGCCTCCTCCTGTTGACAGTAGTAGTGCAGACCCTGCTTAGACATGCGAGGCTGGTCCACGGCATTCGATGAAAGAAAGTCAAAGAGATCTCTTCTCTTGTAATAAAAGAATAACTGCTAGCTACCTACGGAGAAGAAGTGAGAGGTGCCGAAACAACTGCCGCATACCAAAAGACTGAACAACAACCCGGGAAGAGGATATTTTACCGGAACTCTGTCTCTCTTCCACTCCTTAGGGGCCCCCGTATAGAATAGACGTGCCAACGAACGGTCTTCAACTCGAAATCGAAGATGAAAAGGGCGAACTTACTGAATAATCGGTGACTAAAGCGCTTTTCTGGTCACATCTTCCTCCTCATTAAGTGGCTGCATGGTGCCCCATTTACCCAGAGTAATGATACTACATAGGTAGGTATAGCGGTAACTTGACCGCCTATGAATGAGATAGCTTCCAATCCAATCCAAGACTGACCTGTCTCCCCTACCCCTCTGAGATTCATCTTGATTTTATTTGTCTTTATCGGAACCTTTTCTTTTCTTCTATTAAACTCTTTCGAAGGGGGCATTCTTTCTTGAAGTTGTAATGGCACAAGAGGACGTTCAGAGAAGCAAACCTGTGCTCCCTTTTTCCAGTTGTAGCAACTCAAGTCCGTAAGCGGGAGCGGGTTCAATGGAAAATCCAAGGTTTGATCGAATCAAGAAAAAGAGAATAAGAAGGGCAAATCTTGCTATTCCACCTTTCGCTGCTAGTTAGTGGTCCTCCCCCCGAACCTCTTCTTATAGCCTTTCCTTGCCCAAGGGCTAACAGAATGAAAGGCTTGGTTTAGGGAACCTCCCCCCCCAGTCGTCCGTCCAGTTTCCGCAATGGTTGGTCCCGGTGAACCTTCAGCCACAAGCCGGCTTTATAGACTTTATAGACTTGGAGGGCATGTACCGCTCTTCCGAAGTGAGACAGGTTCCGTAGAGAGATCGCCAGATTTACTTTAGGAACAAATTCCCCTTGCGTTGAGGCCGCTGTTACGCTTTCTTTCGTAGACCAACTTTCTTGCTCTGGGAGAAGCGGGATAAGTAGGACAGGGAGATGTAGGGCACCGTCCACTGATAGAGTTGCTTGAGCTCTTGGAGCATCTTCATCTTGCTATCGAGCCAGTCCAGTCTGAGGAAGTGATTGGACCCCCTTGGATCAGGTATGGGCGTGAAGGCTCATCGCTATAAGGAATCACTTTAAAATCCCTTTCCTCAGGAACTTTAAGCTTTCGAGAGAGATAGAAATGGCCTGCTTTATTGGAACTTCCTACGTGATAAGGCCCTTTAAATGGCTATACCTTTTAGCAACTATCCGACCTTCTAACCACAACCACTGGAAGTTAAATCTCTTAAGAGAGAAGAATAACTGCACTTGTACACTTGATTTTGCCCTTGAACTCCTTTCAAAGACCCAGAAGTCTTCGACTACCTTCTCTTTGAAGATTCAGCCATTGCCGTGAGAAGGCGCCTATACTTCTTTATCTCAAGACAAAGCGATTCACGGGGTAACTCTAGGGGGAAGAGATTGCTTGATGGCATCCCTTTATCAAAATTATGAGTGTGTACTACGAGTAGGGGCACTCTCTCGAGCTCTTGATACTTATACCGTGCAGAAGGGCGAGCGTCCGAGACACTCCCACAAAAAAGAAACTTAGTCAAAGGCCAGCCAACAATACAACTATTTCTGGGGCTGTGAGGGGAAAAGATAAAGAAGGAGTTGCAGCAGCAAATAGTGCGCCCTTTTATTGCTTTCGTTTCAATGTATATTCTCCCTTTTTCAGAACCCTCTCAGAGACTATAATAATAGGCCTAAGCACGGCATCTGCCGTACACTTGAGTGGCAAAGGGGGGAACTAGGGGGAAACATTCTATCCTTTTAACTAAACTCGACCTAAAGGGAGAGAAAGGGCCATCAGCTAACAGGTTTGTTCGAAGCTAGGGATTGAATACGGAGCTTGGCTGCCCGGGGAATATCCATCCTTTCTTACCACCAACCTATGCTGGGCCGGCAGGAGTGCGGTAGGCCAACCTTATTCCCCATGTCTTTTCATCTGTATTTCTGAATTGATCTGGATAACAGGGACTGAAAGGAGAGGAGTTTATCCTAGCTTCCATCATCCTAAGCTATTCAACCTCTCAAGAAGAGGTGCATAAAATAAGTCAGAGAGAGAGAAAGACCTCCCCTTAGCTTCTGGTGTTCTTGATGGGGAAGTATACTTCTGGGACTCTGCCCTATATAGGAACAAGCAAAGATGCCACTGGTCATTATTGTTGGACCTTGAGGGCGGGCTGACGTTTGGGAAACCAAGACAGGAGACGTTCCAGACCACTGGAAGGAAGAAATTGGAAGGCACGGCTACGACTGAGCTTTCCACCCGGCTTTACTTATCATCTTTGGCACTTATCCAAGGAACATAGGAACTCAAAGAGAAGTGAAAGGGAAGGAACCTTCTTAGAGCCCCAAGTATGAAATCACTTTCTTTTTTGTATTCTTCTATAATTGTCAGTACAGGAGGGGCACTCGAAATAGACAACTACTTACTAGGCTAGGGTAGTAGTTTTTTCATATTCCCTTTACTTTAGTGTTCCCTAGTGGAAATTCGTTTGAAAAGTTACTAGGTAATTAGTGAAGAGGTTTATAAAAGTGACAAGCTTGGTGGAAAGCTCTTAGGAGGGAAAGCTAAGTATGCCCGAGTAGTCTTGGTATTGGTTGGTTTGAGGTATATAAATATATAGTTATATACTAACAAGCAAGCTTCGGCGACCGCTCGACCTAGCGCGTTAGCCCCAGTACTATAGGGAAGGCCTATTCTTCGCATAGGCAAAGCCTCACTATCTTATCTCTCAAACCAAACTTGAAAATGATTCCATTTTTGATAAGCATGTGATTCGCATCTTGTCAAGCCTGCTTTCCTCGATGAAAGCCCACAGAAGGGCCAAAGCACAACAAGCCTACCCATCATCAAAGCAAGCCCAAGCCCATGCAAGAATGACCTCATTGTCATGGAAGCCCTTTCCTTACTCCTCAATATAGTCTAGGATCACGTTTTTCTGACCAACTCTCATGGCTTTAGGAATGGGCCCCTAAGCTAGCGCCTAATCTAATTTACCTCGTGCGAGTCTAGCTCTTACAGGTCTAGGATTCCCGTTATCACTAGTCTGAGTGCCCCGCAGTGCCCGTAACGTAATATGTCTAGTCTCCTAGTGCCCTTTGGGAGGAGTATCTCCTTCTGCCTGTACTGCTCGAATGCACTAGACCCATTTTATCCAAGAGTGTTCGACAGGGTTTCCGACAGCAGCCTTAACCTATTAGAAAGATGAAGTGAGAAAACACCAGTGCTACAGCCAAATTGCGCATATGATGTTGGAGCATGTTAACAAGAGCTGTAGGAATAACCTCGTCAAGCTGCATAACAGACTGCGAAGCCCCCGCAAACGTTTGTCAAGACAGGCACGAGAGGACCCTTTTCAGTCTTTCCCAGTACCCCATCTCGGTAAAAAAGAAAGATGATCTTGTTCTAAAGCACGGTCGCAGTAACAACACACCAACCCTCTTCTTGTGTTGATGGAACAAAGCTTTATCAAGCGTCCCGTGGAACCACTCATGCTTGGGAAGTTCTTTGTCGTTGTCAACCGCTTTCACACATCGTGTGGAACATATCTTGGCAAGTCCTTTGTCCCCTTCTCTGCTTCAACACAGCTGAAAAGGCTAAGGGAAAAACTCCAGGAATTAGAACATGTGCCCCATTGTTCGCGAGCCAATCTGCGACCCTCCCGATAATCCTCACTGTCCAATCTCTAGCAAGTAACTCCTGAATCCAATTCCTGTCTTTCAATCCAGCAGTGGAGATAGAGACAAAGGCGAATGCTTCAGTTAGTGTGCAAGACCAATAAGGCTTCTCGCGCCAACCGAACTGCGTAACCAAAGCGACCCCTGCTGATGGAAAAGATAGGTGTCAATCCGATTCATTCAATCTTTTCCCGTGCTGCTCTCATGGATGGTTATGGTGGTTCCCCAGCTGCTGCTCCTACTCCTTTGGCTGGTGCCAAATCAGGTTACTTTGAAGTTGAAGCTTGCCCAGTAGGCAGTTAGATGTAACCATGCTGGCATTACTATGATAGCCTTAGAGCGCAGATGTCTCTGTCCCTAGGAACGTGATGCCCACGGAGCGGTGCGAGGTTGAGATGACGGAAAGACAGAAGAGGATAAGCAGCTGTAAACAGGGCATGCCACAGTTGTCTTGGGCTATTTTCTTCTAATGTAATTACAAAGTGGTAGCAAGCAGCTCTTTAAGCAGCAGGTTTGAATCGATCAAATGTGTGAACTATGAGATGAGACGCTTTCATTTGCCGGGACATTATCTGTTCTTTTTCTGTCGTCCCACCAGTCTTCGACTACCTGAAGTAGAAAATAAGGGCTGGTCTTCATCTCGGAAAGAAGCTAGCATGGGTGTCTCTTCATTGTAGTAGCTTTACCCGGACTGGCACGAACGGACTGGACTTGATTTATCTGATCACCATTTTTCTATGCGAATGCTCGATCTCAAAACACTGACCTTTTTTAGTTTAGGTTAGGGACAGGTAGATCTGTACCACTTTACGGTGCAAACCCTCTTCTTGGTGACGGAGATAGGCAACTAGGATAGACAGGACGAGCGACAACAGACTAATTAATTAGCAAGTACAAGCGCAAATCTCTCACAGAAAAAGATAGGTAAAATGCGGATAGGATACGACCAGCACACCGAGTGGAATAGGCCCCCGGTGTGGTTAGCCTTAGAGAACTATTGATCTTGGCACTATGGTCAAAGTGCTACCCGTGCATCGGATAAAAACAAGAGTGAAAGGGATTTCGTGACATCATCGAAATGAACTGGCTTTTCAACTTCTTTGATTGATCTGCTTTGTTTAATTTGATTAAAATTCTAGCTATCTGAGACTTAATTTAGGACAGGAAGAACAGAAAACCTCTTTCACTGAAAATATAGCTAGCTCGTGCAAATCCATACTTTGGACTCCTTCTATTCCACTAATAGAATAGAAAGAAGATAAAACCGATTAGGCGGTTACGAGAAATCCTCATTCGAGAAGATCCCACAAGCAACGAGCGCCTTAAGAGAAGTTGCGCTAACGTCAACAAACAAGAAAGTTTTATTTCTTATAAATTATATTAAGATACATACATTTCCAGTGGATCGCAGATCGGAGCAAGTTCACCATTCAAAAATGAGGATTTGGTCTGTGTTCAGCTAACCATTCTGAGTGGGCGAACGAATCGAATTCAAATGGATTGATCACAGGACCTCTGCGACCATTTATCTTTCTATTATAAAGTGAGGTTATAAATAGGAATCATTCTTATGCAGCTGATCCAGCGGTAAAATCTTCTCTTTCAACCGAGGGAGTAAATCCTTGAAAAGGAAGAAGTAGTTTGGCTTCCATTCCCGAGTTTTGGTTTGGAGTTGACCCAGTAGCAGGAGTTGAACACAGATTGATCCGCTGCTACATCCGCTGAAAGATTTTTTTGCCAGTTCCGATCGATGGGATAGGCGTGAAGGCCATCATTCGGTTATCTGAGTTTCCCTCGAAATGCAGCTTTCTTTCATCTTCTCCCATGCTTTCCGTTGGTCAACAACAACCTCAGCTCTTTCTAATTCTGAAAATCCTACAGGCTTGACGGAGTTAACTGGAGAGAATCATTTGTTTTCAATCCATCAATGAACAACTTTCTACGCATCTTTCGCTTTGATGAAAATCAAGTTCAAGTAGGCTTTGTCGGTTTGAGAAGGTGAACGACGAATCGAGTGATCGAAGATTCAAGTACTGAGCGAATATTCAAACGTCTATTCATGTTAGAACTTTTGCGCCTTTGGTTGACACCTTAGCCTTAGTTAGTAAGGGAGGGAGGTGACTATTCAAAATAGGGACTCTGAAAGTTTATGTGAAGAGGTTAGTGGAAGAGATCATGTTTCCGGGGTTGGAGTCACCAAAGTGGACGATAGGCAAGAGAAGACCTGACAAGCATAAGATTCATTCAATAGCCAAGCCGGAGAGTCCACTCCGAAGTACTAATAACTAAGTTGAAGAGGGCAGGCCATAGACGAAAGTGAACTATAGATTACTTACCGGAGACCATAGGTAATGGATGAAAGACCAGCGGAAGGGTCTTAGTCGCCGAGGAAGCTAGTACACGTAGACAAAAGCGTAGTGGAGAGACCATACCAACTTGGTTACCCTTTTAATATAGGTAAAGGAGACTTAGAAGAGAGAGTGCTGGCTGTGAATAAGGACTCAGGGTGTGCAACAGAAGAGTGGAGTTAGGGATACGCAATAGAAAGAAGATAGTTTATGTCAAGAGATAGAGGGGACGAAGGCTCAGGATCCTCAATATAGTTTTTAAAGTGAAGTGGATTCCCTTCCAAAGAACAAGGAATCCTTGATGCTTCTCAAATGTCTTGAAGAATGCTCTCCTTGATGTGAGGTGAGGGAAAGAAGGGCTAAGTCAGTTCACAGTTAAACTCCGAGAGTCTTAAATTCCACTCCGATCCTAGTTAGCCGAGTAGCTTGAAAGCAATCTACCTTTAGCTAATAGCTAGATTAGTTCTCCCCAATACTGATTAGTTGGTCGAGGACCTTGTCCCCTATTCCTTCGATCGGAACTGGCAACTTAACGTCTTCCCTTGGGGTATCCCCTCTCTGTCTTAGTTTGTAGAGTAATCTTACTAAGTACCTCAAAAACCTTTAAGTAGAGTGGGAAAGCTACCTTCTGTTGGGGATCCTTCTTCTGTGAGCTAGGAACCTCTTTGTAAAGCTTCTGTTATTAACCCTCTCAAACTACAACTAGACGGGGCAAGAAGACCTAATAATAGGAATAAAAGGTGCTAGGTTCCGGATCGAGCAATAAGTGAAGGAGCTTGACCAATCCCAATGAGGGAAGTTGCTGAAAGAAGAAGCGGAAAGTCATTCATGGTAGGTTATTCTAGATTTCTTTTGAAAGAGGAGCGAGTCTGTCCGGCTTAAAGGGAGGTGCCTCCGGAGAGTCAAGTAAGGCTCGGGGGGAGTCTTCTTCTGTGGCGAAGGATAAACGATGGCTGCCCACGTGTTGACCACGCCTGTGACAGTGTCGGAAATCGTCTTCCCGGGGCGTTGTTTCTCCTTTTTTTTTTTAAAAAAAGAAAGATCTGAGTTCGCTGTTTCCGATTCAAACCCGTTCCAGTCAGGGTATAAGCCATAGGCGGAGCACGAGGAGATGTAGATCGGAGTAAGGTAATCTACCATCGTAATCGTACAGTTTCGGAAAGGAATAGACTCTACTAGCTATATTGATAGAAGAGGTAGTGAACTTACCTGTAGTTAGGCGAGAAAGCAATTATACACGACCAACTCTCATATGGAGCAACCTTCTCTCCCGCTCCCGCTTGATAGCAGTCTGTCGGTCTCGGTAGACCGTATTGTTTTTCTTCGGTGCTAGTTCCTCGTCTCTTTGGTTAGTCCCGCTGAAGTAGAAAAGTAGGGAACAGGGTCAGATGGGGTAAAGCATGGGCAACTCAGCTCGCTTTGTTCATCTTTTAGGGGTTTCCCCTCTCAGTCAAAGTGGTTTCGGTCGGTGAGCCTATGTCCTTTATTAAGGGAGGTTTACTTGTCCAATCTAAGCTAAGGCCCGTGAGCCTAATCAGTCAAGTCAACCATACCGGTGAAAATGGAGATGGAAAGAACCTCAACAGGGTTAACTTCGAGTTAAGATTTAGCCGTTGCAGGAACTGTTCTAGTGGTTCAAGCAGGGTCCGAAGAAGAATCTGAGAAAAGTGAGTCAAGTTCAACATAGTACGTAAGTAGCCCACCTATATTCGTCCCAATGCTTTATCTTTATGGTAGTCAAGGGGCAGCCAAGGGAAGGTACTCGAGGTAGAAATCAGAAGACGAAGAAATAAAGGGGTAGGGAAGCCAAGTCTTTTATTTATTTCCGCTTCAGTGTGTCGTGCCGTAAGTTAATGAAATGCGAAAAGGCATGGAATCCCCTATCATTAGATTTT